>JAJIBD010005905.1:0-49147 GCA_021461705.1 Cryptotis parvus | reverse complement strand
ATCATGCTGGCTGAAATTAGTCAGAAAGATAAGGACAGATAAATGACTGCATTCATTCGTGGGATATAAATATATACAAGTATTCTACTAATTGTTGGAAACAGTAATGCCAGACTAGAATGGAACATTGGATATGGCAAAGGATTTACATGATAATCTCTAAGAGTATGTGGGTAAGCCACAATGTGTAGGAAAAGGGGGGAGAGAGAGAGAAAGAGTAAAAGTGCCTGCCATGTGGAGGCAGACGGGGCGGGGGGAAGGGAATCTGGGAACATTGGTCCAATGGTGGTGGTGGGAAATGTGCTCTGGTGGAGGGAATAGGTGCTGGAACACTGCTATGACTGAAACCCAATCATGGACATCTTTGTAATTATATAACTAATGGTGGTATAACAAAATAAAATTTTTTAAAAATGGCACTCATGGACTGGAACAATAGTACAGCAGATTGGGCACTTGCCTTTTCAGAGCAAAACCTAGTTGGATATCTGGCCTCCTATATGGTCCCCTGAGCCTCAGTAATGACTTCTGACTGCAGAGCCAGAAGTAAGCCCCTAAGCTAGGTGTAACCCAAACCAAAAATAAAAAAATTATAACTCACTTATATATTTATTTTATTTTATTGTATTTTATTTTAGCTTTTTGGGTCATACTTGGCAATGTTCAAGAGTTGTTCCTTCAAGGGTATCCAGATAGGCAAGGAAGAAGTCAAGCTATCATTATTTGCAGATGACATGATATTATACCTAGAGAACCCTAAACTCTCTGCCAAAAACTCCTAGAAACAATAGACACATATAGTAGAGTGGCAGGATACAAAATCAACACGCAAAAGTCGGTGGCTTTCCTATATACAAATAACGAAAGAGAAGAAAGGGATATTAAGGGAAACAATTCCATTCACAATTGTGCCACAGAAAATCAAATACCTAGGAATCAACTTACCCAAGTGTGTAAAGGACCTATATAAAGAAAACTACAAGACACTGCTCCAAGAGATAAAAGAGGACACAAGGAAATGGAAACATATTCCCTGCTCATGGATGGGGAGAATCAACATTGTCAAAATGGTAATACTCCCTAGAGCTCTGTACAGATTCAATGCAATCCCTATAAGGATACCCATGACATTCTTCAAAGAAATTGACCAAACAATCCTGAAATTTGTATGGAGCGATAAACCCCCAAGGATAGCTAAAGCAATCCTCGGGAAAAAGAAGATGGGAGGCATCACCTTACCCAACTTCAAACTGTACTACAAGGCAGTAGTAATTAAAACAGCATGGTATTGGAATAAAAACAGACCCGTGGACCTATGGAATAGAATTGAGTATCCTGACACCCCAACCTCAAACACATGATCATTTAATCTTTGATAAAGGTGCAATGAGTCTAAAATGGAGTAAGGAAAGCCTCTTCAACAAGTGGTGTTGGGAAAACTGGGCGGCAACATGTAAAAAAATGAATTTGGACCTGTGTCTAACCACCATGCACAAAAATCAGATCAAAATGGATTAAAGATCTCAATATCAGACTTGAATCCATAAAGTACATTGAAGAAAATATAGGAAAAACCCTCCATGACATTGAAGCTAAAGGCATCTTCAAAGATGAAACATCACTAACAAAGCAACTAGAAGAAAAAGATAAACATATGGGACTACATGAAACTAAAAAGCTTCTGCACCTCAAAGGAACAGTGACTAAGATACAAAAGCAGTCCACAGAATGGGAAAGAATATTCACCCAATACCCATCTGATAAGGGGTTAATATCCAGGATATATCAGGCACTGGTAGAACTTTACAAGAAGAAAACAAACAACCCCATCAAAAAATGGGGGAGAAGAAATGAACAGAAACTTCAGCAAGGAAGAAATTCGAATGGCAAAAAAACATATGAAAAAATGCTCATCATCACTAATCATCAGAGAGATGCAAATCAAAACAACAATGAGATACCACTTTACACCACAGAGACTGGCACATATTCAAAAGAACAAGAACAACAAGTGCTGGCGTGGGTGTGGGGAAAAGGGGACACTCATCCATTGTTGGGTGGGAATGCCGGCTGGTACAGCCTTTCTGGAAAAACAATATGGACTTTCCTCCAAAGACTAGAAATTGAACTCCCATTTGACCCAGCCATACCACTCCTGGGAATCTACTCTGGGAAGCCAAAAATACGCATGCGGAAACACCATCCCTACTTTTATGTTCATAGCAGCATTATTCACAATAGCCAGAATCTGGAAGCAACCAGAGTGCCCGAAAATCGATGACTGGATAAAAAAGCTTTGGTACATCTACACAATGGAATACTATGCAGCGGTTAGGAAAAATGAAGTTATAAAATTTGCCTACAAATGGATGGACATGGAGAAGATTATGTTGAGCGAAATTAGCCAGAAGGAGAGAGACAGATACAGAATGACTGCATTTATCTGCATAACATAAATATATAGGTACATATTATGATACCAATATCCAAGGTCAAGTGAAACATATATCAGGAGGTCCTGTCAAAGGTGGAAATTATCACAAGCGTGTGGGATTCAGAGGCTAGGTAAGACAGAAATGGAACAGTGTGCTAACAATTGTTGAGGGTACTAATGCCAACCTAGAACTGAGCATTAAATAGAGGCAAAAGGTACACATGACAACCCTTTAATGTATGTTCTGTAATCCATGGTCTGGAGGGAAGGGAAAGAGAAAGAGAGAGAAATGGAAAGAAATCAAGAACCTGCCATGGAGCAGGGCTGGGGGAGGGGGAGGGAACCGGGGGCGTTGGTGGTGGGAGATGGGCACTGGTGGCGGGATGGGTGCTGCAACACTGTTTGACCAAAACCCAAATATGAACTTTTTAATTGTATATCTTTGTAATTTTAAAAATAAAAAAAATTTAAAAAAAATAGTTGTTCCTGACTCTGCACTCAGGAATTATTACTGGCAGTGCTTAGGGGGGCCATATGGGATGCCGGGGATTGAACCTGGGTTGGCCACATGCAAGGCAAATGCCCTACATATTATACTATAGCTCCAGTCCCTCACATGTGCTTTTTGTAAGTTAGAATCATACACAGGCTAGTGACTGGGAGTGTAGAGAGGAGTTTTCTGAGGTCTTGGTCAGCTTTGTCTTTGTAAATGTAGAGCATGTTCATTTTGTGATAACTCATTGAGCTGTAATCTTATATGACTTCCATATGTGTGCTTCACTCAAATTTTATTTAAAAAATTAAATTAAATGTAATCTGGTCTTGCATCTAATCTGAGTCTTTCCCATCATCCTCTCGATGTGGATGGTGCTTCAAGGTGGAGTGGGTATGTGGCTGCACTTGTTGCTTAGTCCTTCCTCCCACACCATTCCCTTTTTGGACTCCCCTGCCTTGGATTGTTTTAGTCAGCTTCAGGCAGTTTCTCTGCTATCTTTCTCTGAATATGTTTTATTTGGAATGGTTGATATTTTGCTTTACCTGATATACTTTTTGTAACAGAGTATTCACTCAAATGGAAACTCAGAGACACCCATTGGTCATACTCTTAGTTGTGACATGCAACCTTAAATTTATGCTGTCACTTATCCTACCTCACCTTGTGCTGGGAGATCCCTCAGGTCTCTGAAGTCTTCTCATATCTGTGTGTTGCATTGGGGTGCTTTATCTTTTTCTTTTTTCCCAATTGACTCAGGGATGGATGGTCTATTCTCCAGAACATCTCAAACTGAGTCCATGCCTTACTCTTTGGTTTACATTGGTGATATTTCTACAGGCAGAAAGCATTAGTCAGGAAGAGCTAGGACAATACAGTCTTTTCCTGAGGTACCTATAATTCCCATAAAAATATTATCCCAGCAACTCTTTATTCTCAGCTTTGGGAAGAGAGAGATGTATTCCATTTTCTAAAAGAATAAAATACCTCTCACTGTTAATGTTGATGATATCAAGACAACTCAGTAATTACTTGTTCAGGTATCTTACTCCACAATTCTGGTGAAGACAGTAGAGGGATGTAGCTGCGTGTATGTTTATGCATGTATATAGACACACAATGCAATAATACTCAGTTATAGCAAGGTATAAAATCACTCTCAATTTGCTGTTACTTTGATGGAGCTAGATAGTAAGCTGAGTGAAGTCAAAAGGGACAAATGGAGAATGGGACAAATCACATCTTGTCTGTGGAATTTAAAGGAACATGGTAGGAAAGTAAAAAATGGCCAGGGTAATGGATCCTGGGTCAAACTACAGTGGTTTTGTGCTAGGGGAGCCAGAGACATTGGTGGAGGAACGCTGACACTCTGGTGATGCATGTGTCATTAGGATATTGCATGCATGAAGACCATCATGAACAGTATTGTAAACAATGGTGGCTGAGTAAAAATTAGAAAAGTTAACAAATATCATGCTGAGGGTTCCTTAACGTCCAATACAGCAATTTTTATTAAAAAGAAACATTAATTTTTTTCCTATTTAAGTGATTAAGTTCTGGTAAATTGATGCATCATATTGCTGTTCAAATATCATCCAAGTCCAAAGATGCTTTAACGTTTGTAGAACTGAAACTGTCCTCTTTAAACAAAATTCCACATTTCTGCCATCCTCTATCATCCAGCAATTATGAACCCACTAAAATCTTCTGGTGCTTTCTACTCTACTGTTTAGACTCCACTCCAAACATCTTCACTTGATCACTTGAATCCCGTCATTCATCGATTTGCTCGAGCAGGTGCCAGTAACATTTCCATTGGACCCTACCACGTGCCAATGTAGCCCAATGGCATCTGGTTGATTCAGAAATATGAAGAGCCTAAAACCGTTCCTTCAGGATCTGGACAAGGAAGTCTGACCATCTTGTAGGTGGGCGGCCACATGATCTTTTGACATCCTGTGGGATCCAGTCAGTAACGGCTCTAGTTCAGCGGTTGTCTCCAAATCGCATTACATGTCCAGCCCATCTGATTTTCGATGCCTTGGCAAAGCGAGACAGCGTCCCTGATTCTGGAATAGTGACGGAGGTCAGAACTCCGGATTCCTTCTCTCACTTGAGTGAGGCATGATATTCCAAGCATAGCTCTTTTGATTCCTCTCTGGGAGACCTGAATAGCATTCTCATCCTGCTTTCATAGGGCCCAGGTCTCTGAGGCATATGTTAATGCAGGAAGAACAGTGGAATCAGAGAGATGTGCCCAGAGCCGGAGGTTCTTTGTCCTCTTGGCTATTTCTTCGATGCCTTTGAAGGCATTCCAAGCCGCTCTCTTCCTCCTATGCAGCTCAGGTTTTAGGTCTTTCATCATGCTGAATTCTCGACCTAGGTACACATAACTGCTGCATTCAAAGATGTTTGTTCCATTGAGAGTGAATGGGGCCTCTGGAACTAGCTCATTTTTTCATGAACATAGTTTTTCTTTAGATTCAGCTGTAGACCTCTCTTTCCACATTCTCGGTCAAAGTCAGCCAGCATTTGTGCCGCTTGGCTAATGTTTGGTGTTATTAGAACAATGTCATCAGTGAAGCGGAGTTGGTGTAGTTGCCGACCATCTACACTCCCATTCCTTCCCATTCTAATTGTCGTACGATGTTCTCGAGGGTGGCGCTGAAGAGTTTTGGTGAAACGGTATGACCCTGTAACCCCTATTTTGACATCAATTCACTTCTTTGTAGAATGGTGAGATCCTGGTGGTGAATCTATAATACAGCTCACGAAGGATCTTGATGTATTGGGTTTGAACACCCCTGTTTGGCTAGGGCTTCGATGACTGCTTCAGTCTCCACAGAATCAAAGGCTTTCTGTAAATCAATGAGCGTGAGACAGAGCGGCATCTTGTATTCCTTACAAACCTCAATGAGCTTGGTTACTGTGTGGATATGGTCGATTGTGCTGAATCCTTTCCGGAAGTCAGCTTGCTCGCATGGTTGTCCTTCATCTAGTGTTCTGCCAATCCTGTTCAGGATGACTCGTGTAAACAGCTTGTAGATGACGGACAACAGGCAGATGGGGAGATAGTTTCTGAAGTCCTGAATGTCTCACTTCTTGAACACTTGAACTGTCCTGCTGGTTTTCCATTGGGAGGGTGTTGCAGGACTCCTAAGGGGCCGCTGCATCTGCTCTGAATTGCCGCCTGCAAATCACTTTGTAGATAAGGGGGTAGTCTAAATGTGGCAGTTTATCTGACCATGTATGCTGTACTAGCTGGTATAAATATTCTCCCATGCTACCACAATCATCGTGGGACTAGCCTGATCTTACCAGCATATTAGCCTGGCCATGTAGGACCCCTAAGTAATTAGACCAGAGAGAAATGCTGTTTGCTTCCAAGCAAACAAGCATGGCTCCCTGATATACTCAAAGGCAACTAAAATATAAAACTACAATGAAGTAGAAGAGACTTGTGAAGGCTTGGAGAAATATTTAACTGGCATTAGTATTAGTCTTTGGTACAGAGACATGCCATTTCAGAAACCCCCTTCTCTACCCTATAAAGGCATTTCCAGGCAGATCTTGGCTCAAAACATTAGCAAACTAAAGGGCCTAGGTGAGGTGCAGGGAGGGATTACCTAAGGGCATTTGCCCCTCCCTGCTTTCCATAACAGTGGGAGGAAGGTCTGAGTTGCAGGGGTATAAACTAGCCTGTTTCCTCTCTCGCACACTTCTTTTTGGGCTCTCTCTCTTTGTGAGCGCCTCACCCTTCTTGGGAGTCTTGTCTTCTTCTCCTTTTTACATTGCCTTTACACGTGGTGGCCGCCATCTTGGCCTACATGTGGCTGGGGTTCTAGCCTGGAATCCTAAGCACCGGGCTTTTCCTTTTTCTGATTTGTATGCCTGAACCTGTGATAAGTAAAGCCTTTTAAAACTGCATCGGATTCCTGAGATTTCATCCATTCTTCGCCGGCCGGAGGTAGAAGGGAACTTCGCTTCCGGCACTGTCGGGGACCCCAGTGGAGCTCCCGGCACTGTCGGGACCTGCGGGCCTCCCATAGGGAGGGTACCTTGCATTCGGACAGGTAGCGTGTGAAGAGCCTAACTAGTGTATTGATGAGTACCGACTGCAGATTCTTCAGGTGTTCGGGTCTGACTTTGTCTGGGCCTGGTGCTGTTCCCTTCTTTACCGACGAGGGTGGCATGTTGGATTTCAGAAGGGAGAACGTTGGGAATGACATATCCATCCTGTGGAATTTGGCATGTGGGCAGGTGGATGTGGCTATCAAAGAGATCTGAGTGAAGTCCTGGATAATCTTCTTCATTGCCTTTCTGGAAAATGTGATAGATCCATCAGGGCGTCGGAGGGCAGTCATCTTGGTCTTATAGTTGGCGAAGGACAGGTGGGAGGTGCGAATGCTTTCCCGGCTTCTGCTGCATCTTCCAGTATTTCTGCTCTTCTGTCTTTGAGGTCTTTTATCGCTTCTCTGCACCGTTTAGCAAGCTTGGACGTTAGTATTTGGTCTCCTGAGGCTTGCGCCTTGCCATGTTGGCCAATGAGCTTGAGAGTTTCTGAAGACATGTGTCCTTTTGTGTCTTTTTCTCTCTCGGCATTCTTCGCACAATCATGGAGGTGCTGAACCAGTCGGTTGTATTCTTCATCGACGTTGTCAATGGTGGTATCTTCTCATGTTGCTGCAATGGTGCCAAAGAGTTCCCAGTTGGTCGCCGTTCTGGGAGTTCTCTTCTTAAACTTTGCAGCCTTTTCTCCCCATTGAGGGAAGTAGAATTTTTGCACGAAGGAGACTGTGGTCCAATCCTGTTTGGAATTTGGGGACGACAGCAACATCGGTCAGAC
This sequence comes from Cryptotis parvus, assembly GCA_021461705.1. Lineage (NCBI taxonomy): Eukaryota > Metazoa > Chordata > Mammalia > Eulipotyphla > Soricidae > Cryptotis > Cryptotis parvus. The sequence goes on along the minus strand of JAJIBD010005905.1, from coordinate 41,374 downwards.
AAAACCGTCAATTGAAATGATGTGGTCAATTTCATTGTGGAACTGTCCGCCAGGAGATTCCCATGTCCAACGTTTCACTTCAGCCTTCTGGAACTGTGAGTTCCCATGAATGGTCTTGGTGGACATGATGAACTCAGTCTCACCCTGTTCGTTCCATTCTAGGCCATGGGTCCTGATGAGGAGTTCTTCAGCCGATCTTCTTGGTCCTATCTTGGCATTAAAATCACCAACTATCATCTTGTAAAAGGTGTGATCTTTTTTATAGAACTCCTCCAGTTCCATGTAGAATTTCTCAATTTCGTCTCCTTTGTATGTGGTTGTCGGTGCGTAGACAATGAAGATAGAAATTGCTGGCAGTGGGCCACATCTCTTCAAGTGTAATCATCCTATCTGGTTTGTTAGGCATTCAAATGAATCAATGTTGGACGGCCATGCTCATGTTGACAAGGACACCAAAGCCACCCTACGCCTCTTTCATCGCATGTTCCAAGGAACAATTCTTCTCTGGTGTCAAATACAGCATGATGCGACTGACACCTCCTCGTCTCAGTCAGACCAATGATGTCGTCCTTGATCTTTTGCGCTTGCACCATCAGATCCTCAATATATGCTTCCAATGTCAGCATACGTGCATTGAAAGTACAGACAGTCATTTTAGTCCTTCTTTTGGCAGCCTAGGATGGCCATGAAATTTTATCAGGCACTGCTTACTCGCCTTTCTTACTGCTGCTGTATTAAGGGCTTTTTCGGGTCAGGAAAATAAACATTTTTGTTACTGGTTTTGGCATATCGAACACACATCGGACAGCTTGCCAGGCTCTGCCGTGAGGGTGCTATACTCTCATTACTTTGGGGGGGCTCTCTCAGAGGGGTGGGTAGAATATTCACAGTAATTTGGAGGTAAATTGGAGAACAATTCTTCTCGAAAGTTTAAAATTTAAAAGTATAATAATTTTTTTAAATATGTAAAAAGAAGAAAAGGACTCAAACTTAACTAGCTTTCAGTTTAACGGAGCAGGAAAACATTTGTTTAAAATCATTACAATGTGTCAGGGAGCCACTTGGGTTCCCAACAGTATCAGGACAGAAGTTCTCTTCTACTTCCGAGGACGCCTGGGGGATTTGGATGAAAACTCACAAGTCTGGCGCAGTTCCAAAAAAGGCTTTTAATAGTACAAAAGCTCTACCACCGCAATCCAAAATAATGGAAGAACTCCTAGCTCTGGTCAGAACTTAGACCACACAGAGAGCTCAAGTCTCCCACCAAAGAGAGAGGGTCTCACCCAAGAGGAGTCCTACCCAAAAGAAGGGGAAAGCGAGAAGGGGCCTCAAGTCAGTCCCCCTATATACACCAAAGTAATCCTCTCTGTTGACAGGGAGTGTCCTGACAACAAAGAACCCTAAACAGCTTGTGGAGGAGTGGTGCCACACCCAATTATAGGTATAAACATAGGATTACACCAAGGACTAATCCCTTCTCTTATGTAAAACACTGGAGAGAGAGAGGATGCTGATATAAAGTAATACATCTTAATTTCATGGGCTTCATGTAATCTAGATGGTACCCACAAGGTCCTTCTTATTTATTATCTGCACCAGGGTAATTCTGAATATTTTGTTCTCCATATACTGAAAGGTACACACTCGCCTGAGTGATGGGCAAACTAGTATGATCCTTCCTATAACCTTAAACAATATTCTCAATGTAGCCAGGGTGGTAGTCTCCTGGTAAATTCTAACTGTCCCACACTGGGTCCAGTGGATATAAAGAGGAGCTGTGCCCAATCTAGATAACACAGAAGTCTTAGTAGATTCAGAGTCAAGGTGATTTCTGTAACTGCCACACCCTCTATCAGTGTTTACATAGAAGAGAGATCTCATTAGAATGAACCTTGGTTTAAGAACATGTAAGTAGATTAAACTGTGAATGGGTAAAACAGCAAAGCTCCCAAACTAGCTAAACCTCAATAACTCTCCTTTTTTTGTTTACAAAAATATAAAAATACAATTATTCTAAATAACACATACAGAGGAGTGACACAGAAAGGAACAATTCCAATTACAAGGTAATATCATTTGTTGTTCCAATGTCCTAATTAATTTTTGAATCAAGAGTTAAGTCATAGTTAAATGGCTCTGGCTGTTTGCTCATAACTGACTACAGCCTATATTGTCCTAAATTAGTGAGAGTCAATTTCCCATGTCTTATATGAAGTCACATGTCTGGAACAAGTTCTGAAGAACTGATTCTGGATCAGCAATATTGGTGAAAACTGTAATGATTCTCAGGATAGCAATCATCAGGAGTTCAATGAATTATCAGGAACACTGGATCAGGTTTCAGGAGCATTGGAACAAACTTCCCAAGCACTGGAATAGGCCTCTGGAACAGTGGTACAGGCATTTCACAAGGCATCTTCAGCAAGGTAACACTGGCACCGGTAACCATACCTGTAACTTAATTTTAGGTGAGACAAAAACACTTTTCATAATTAGTCACAAATAGAGATCATGAGGGGTTTGGCAGGAATCCAAGTCTGGAATGGAGAGAAGAACATAGAGAAGCTCCAATGCAGGTAGAACAGTGAGATAAGTATGAGAATTGACAAATCCAAAATTGATGAGTGTAAAAGGTCAGCGATGGAGCTGATGAATCCAATAGAGGTTTGTAATGGTCAGAAATTGAGAAGGTATCATTTAGGCATAACACAGACATAACATTATTCACAAACATAATGGTGGTCACCAAATGTGCACACACACACACACACACCTTTGATCGATCAGTATATTACAGCTGTATATATGACCCATCTAGGGTGATAAATGGTAATTAATCAAGCACTTCATAATATAAAGCCGGCAAATATGATGGGGAAAAAGTGTCTATTCCTGTGAATAGACACATTAGAGAAAAAAATTTTTTTCATTGATTTAGCAAACCTTTTTGTAATGAGCACTGTGATAAGAGTCCAGATTATTAAGTACCTTTAGAAGGAATCTGTAGCAGCCAAGTTCTTTTCCTGTAAAATTTTTAAAATTTTAAATATCTATAAACAAGAAATATTAGAAAGCTCATTAATTGCTAAACCGTTTTTGACATAGAACACTATTTCCAGAGTTCACCTTTCCTTTTTTTTAAAGGAGTTTATCTTCATCTATAACATCAATAGGCTGCAAGGTAAGATGATTATTATAATGAACTAAGTGTAAATGGTTTTTTTTTTTAAGTATTTTATTATTTTTTAACACTAGTTTGCGACTTCTTTCTGAGACTTTATTTAGGAAGAATTTAGACATTTCCTGAATCTTGGAATACTCAAGTTTTAACAAGATGTAGTGGGACTCAAAGCTTCTTGGCAGGGTTGCCATCCATTGAAACAGGCATATCCTTTTCCTCGAATGAGGTTACCTGTTATTCATTTATTGTCAATTTTCACCCAGATAGGTGAATTGATTGGTTTCTGAGACTGTATATCTTCTTGAAAATGTCTTACAGCAGCAGTGTACATCTCACTCTGAGGTAAATTTAAGAATTTTAAAGTGAATAATGTTAAAGATAAAGAATACATAGTTTATCTTTAACATTATTAAAGGTAATAATGTTATCTTTAATAAGGCATACTTATTTTTTGTTTCTTCAATAACTGAGTTTTAAGCATTCTGTGAGCACATTCAACAATTCCTTGCGCTTGTGGATTATACTGAAATTTCTGTAATATGTTTGATCTGCCACTCTTCGCAAAAGGATTTGAAGGTTTTGTTGGTGTAAGCAGGACCATTATCAGTTGTCGGGGTTGCTGCCAAGGTCCCCGACAGTGTCAGGACAGAAATTCTCTTCTACCTCCGAGGGCACCGGGGAACAGATGAAAACTCATGAGTCAGGTGCAGTACCAAAAAAGGCTTTTAATAGTACAAAAGCTCTTCCACAGCACTCCAATATAATGAACAAACTCTAGCTCTAGTCCGAACTTAGATCATACAAAGAGCCTAAGTCTCCTTCCAAAGAGAGAGGATCTCACCCGAGATGAGTCCTACCTAGAAGAAGGAGCAAACGGCCAAAGAGCAAAAAGCCGAAAGCCAAAAGCCAAAAGCCAAAAGCCACAGGAGCCAAAAGCTGAAAGCGAAAAGGGGAAGGGGCCTCAAGTCAGTACCCTTATATACACCAAAGTAATCCAATTTGTGACAGGGATGGTCATGTCAAAAGAACCCTAAACAGAGTGTAGAAGAGCAGTTGGTGCACAACAGAGCCTGGCAAGCTACCCATGTAGTATTTGATATGCCAAATACCAGTAACAATTTTAGACCTCATTCCCATGACCTGATGTAATGGTTTGAGGCTCTTTATGTTCCTGGAGCAAGCAGGTGCCCTTGGGCTCCACTAGCATGACACAGGACATATGGAGATGTTACTGGTGCCCGCTCCAGCCAATTGATGATGAATGGGAAGACAGTAACAGTGATAGAAGAGCAGTGCCACACCCTATTGCAGGTATAAACAAAGGTTATGCCAAGGACTAATCCTGAGATTATCCTCTATGTAAAACACTGGAGAGAGAGAACTGGTATAAAGCAATACATCTTAATTTCATGAGCTTCATGTAGTCTAGATGGTACCCATAAGGCCCTTCTTATTATTATCTGCACCAAGGTGATTCTGAGTATCTTGTTCTCCATATACTGAAAGGGTCACACTCGCTTGCTTGAAAGCAAACTAGTATGATCCTTCTTATAATCTTCCTATAGTCTCAACGTAGCCAGGGTGGTTGCACCTCGTACATTGAGACTATAGGAAGTCTACTACTCTTGGTAAATTCTAACTGTCCCACGCTGGGTGCAGTGGGTATACAGAGGAGCTGTGCCCAATCTAGAAAACACAGAAGTCTTAGTAGATGTATAAGTCAGAAGTTATTCAATCAAGGTGACTTCTGTAACTGCCACACCCTCTAGCAGTGTTTACATAGAAGAGAGGTCTCATTAGAATGAACCTTGGCTTAAATAGATTAAGCTGTGAGTGGGACAAACAACAAAGCTCCCAGATTAGCTAGATCTGTCATCCAACAATCTGTTTTTATGGTATGGGGAATACCCAAGACAGAGAAGTGTTAAGTAAAAAGGAGCAAGGATTTGGCTCTTAAAGAAGTCTTTGGAACAGCCCATATGCCCATATAAACCGAGAATACTTATCAATGCCCACGTGAAGGAAAGATTTATTTAGGAATGTTAATATGTGTTACATCCATATGCCATAATTCATTTGTCTATAAACCTCAAGTTTTAGCCCCAGCTACATGAGATGTAGTAAGGAGCACATCAGAGGCCTTGGTCCACACTCACCCTACCTAGATATGTCCAGGATGGAAACTATGGCCTTAACCTTGCAAGGCAGGCCTAATGTACCCTGTGCTTTTCTGGCCTCCACTGGAACTTTTCTCCAACATTTCCAAAGGAAATGGGATACAGCAATTTCTCTGCCTTAGGCTGTTAAGGAAACCTCCTCTCCCAGCTGTCTATATTTCTTTTCATTTTGATTTGATCCTCAAAGGAGCCAGGTTTCATTCATCTGGCTTTAGTGTTATGCTAAAATACAAACATCATGTATTTCATTATGAAAAAGGTTTTTACATTTACATCTATGTGTAACGTGCAGGTTTTCTCATTTGAGGCATATTTCAAATAGAATCAACCCCCCAAATCCATCAGTTCAACTCAACAGCTGTGTGAGACACCTATAGTCTTCAATTGTGATCCCAATTGAGAGATATTCAAAATAGGTAAAGAGATGGGGAATAAAAGTGAAGTGGGAGTTATAGAGGCTGGGAGAGAAGATGGGGAAGTTTTTTAATACGTTTCCAGTGGTAGCAGATAATTCTGAGAATGAATTAAGTGAAGGTTTCACAACATCATCAGTACTATACATAATATCCAGGATGCACACCATTCATAATAAAACTAAATAAAGTTTTATTAAAATAAAAAAATAAAATGTAAAACTCATAATATCCAGGATGCACACCATTCATAATAAAACTCAATAAAGCTTTATTAAAATTAAAAAAATAAAATGATAAAACTCATAGACTACATCCAGTAGTACAATGAGGAAATAGATAAACCAGAACCACTCTGCCACTGGGGAGAATGCCCAGCGCCCTCTCTCTCACTCAGCTGGTACTGTGCGGGAGGGACCAGAGCTGGGGCCTCCTCTCCAGTGCCTGAGGCTGCACGTGTCACAGCACCAGGACCCAGACCCTTAGCTTCTATTGATGATCTTGTCACATGCTTTGGAGCTGCTCCTGTAGGTGGCAGAGCAGCAGCAGGCTCAGGAGCTCCTCTGGTTTCTCTGCTTCTGCCCAGCTCCTGCGACAGGAGGGAAGCTGGAGGAGCCGCCAGCTCTGATTCTGGAGGAGAAGCTGGATGTGGAGAAGGAGAAAAGATCATCCATATGTCTGCTTCCAAATGTTCACCCAAGTCAGAGCCCATCCCAGACCCGCAGGGAGACTGAGCCCATGTCCCACCACAGAACGTCTCCCCCCACTCTGCCCCAGAAGGTGTCTGAGCCTAAGATTGATCCACTGGACCCCAGTTCCTGGGACACCTCTCACAGGAGGGTGTGGTGTGACCCTCCTGTGTCTGTCCCCTTCCTCTGTCCAAATACTCAGACACATGCATGATGGTCTCTCACCTTTGTCATCTGGGTTTTCTGAGTCTGCTTCACTCTCTTGTGCCTGTTGCATGATCAGAGTGTTGTACAGCAGTTGTGCTGTTATCTCCTGAGAAGGCTCTCCTTGGCCAATTTGGAGTCCTAGTTTGGGGGATTTTTCCTTGACCTCAAACACCTCACAACACTGTTTGCTCTCCATGGACAGTGCCCCACTAATAGCGGGGAGAGGTGTTGGGTGCCTTCAGCAATCACATCCTCTTCTGCCTGCATGCAGCGCTGATGAGACAAGACCAGGAGAAGCTCAGCACTCATGCCTTGTTCACTGTCCTCACTGCTGGTTAGTGCCCCTCTGCTGTCCCTCAGAGCCCTGCAGCTGCTTCTCCAGGGATGACATGATACACTTTGAAGTTAGATAAATTTTGGCTAAAGGACACCACCCAGTCCTCCCTGACCCAGTAGTAATCCTTGCTCTCTGTGGGACTTTGACCCACCCTCCTGCTCAGGGTGGGTTATTTCTCCATGAACATTCCCATTCACACAAACACGCACACACAGAGATTCACAGACACAACACACAGACACTTGGGGAGGAATTTGCAGTGCCTCTCGGTATCTGTGTTATGGCTTGGACTGGCCTGCCCTGCCTGTGCTGCCTTGTCTTACCTTTGATGACCTGTGGCACAGAGGCCGGGCAGGTCTGCAGTGAGTCCTCACCCACTTCCTAAATCTTTTCACTCTGATTCCCTTATGGCTTTTTGGGCCACAGCCTGGTGGTAGAGGCCAACAGCAGAACATTGCAGTGTCTCCACTTCACCAATAAGTGAACTGAGTAAACTGCCGTTGATAGAATGTGTCTGCCTGGTGACCAGAGTTCCAAGTTCTATCTGACCTCATCATGTATGAGGTCACTTCCTGGTCCTTATACCTGTACTTCCTCATCCTATCATCTGTGTAGGTCAATTATCCTCAGGCCTCAGGGCTTCGACCTCCTGCACAAACTCTACTTAAGCAATAGCTTAGTGAGATGGATTTACTTTGGGAAGACTATTTTGTAGAATGTGCCCAATGAAATGAGGTGTTCCTTCCCAGAGATCGTTATGAAAATGTTGTGATTTGTGTATGAGTTTCTTTGTTATCCAGTCTCCATTCTCCCACATCCCCCTCTTTTCTATCTCTCCATCGTCATTGTTCCTTCTCTGTCACTCATAGGCTCTTTACTTGGGCCAGGAATACTCTCCCGTTCCTCTCTCTTCTTCTTACCATTAATCTCTTTATAACCATAATGCTTTGTCATCCTCCTCTTCTGTCATTTTCCTTATTACTCTGAATGCTTTTGTGGTGAGTTCCTGCCATTGTATACTCCTCAGAGAATCCGAGAATGAGCATGGATGAGTCCTACTCTCTGTCATGATACAATATCAGTGTCACAGGAAGTATTTTGTCCTACCTAGAAATCCCAATCCTCTCTAGGGCATTAAGCATATAAGCTCTTCCCTTCACTTGAGTTGCTTTTTTTTTTGTCTTCACTCATCTGCAGAAGAATCAGGAAGAACAAGATCTGTCCTTTCATAAGCCCAAGCACCCAAACATTGCAGGCCTAATAGGATCCTCACTCAAGGGAAGTTCTTGAGCACGGAAATCGAGAATGAGAGGATCTCCATCCGTTCCTGGCCCAGAGGAACTCATTCGGTAGCTACAGAGACATCAACAAAAAACCCATATCAAGTGGGAGTCAACAGAGTACCAGAATTATCACAAATCACCCTGTTTTTATCCTTTTTTAAATTTACCCACTGCTATCTAATGGGAGGCCAGAAAACAAAACACAAAAATTCATTTGGGGTCCTGGGGCATAGAATGACTGGGGAAAGTAGGACCTGTAGGTGGCAGAAATCATGAGAGGTACCTCAGGTTCTCATCATAGCCCTGTTTTCCAGCAATGTAGAGGTTCACTTTCACTCAAGATCCTCTGTTCCTTTCAGTCCTTCTAAATGAAAATATTTGGACTTGTAGAGATTTGCTTTTGTTCCTTTTGCCACCATAATGACCCATTACTCTGATTCTCTGAAATAACCAGAATTCCAGTCCTTGAATGTCTCAATCTGACCTCTGTCCAGTAGTCTCATCAGATAGTCCAGGCACTTGCAGAACAGCACATCATGGGTGGCGATGCAAGGACAGCAGGTACCTCTACAGGTCTATGTACACTTCTCCTTCCCCTCTCTAAGGCTCATACCTGAACTTGTTTGCAGAGTAATCGCCACAGATGCCCTGTCCTTTGCTCTGGAGAAGCTGTAGGCTTAGCCTGGCAGATGTCTCAGAAAATTGGTGACCCATATCCATCACTTGATGTCTCTGCTGGTAAAACAGAACCAATATGTGCAAGGTTACATGGCCTTATGGCCAGGTTGCCTCCAACCTTTTTCTATTTTGCCCATTCTTATTTCTTGTCTAATGCCCTGTAACTACTCCCCTAGGTAACTACTGTCTGTGGGTTGTAGGATATTGTGTCTGTGTGTATGAGTGTGTCTGTTGGTCCTTGATATCTGCCTTCTACTAGGAGTGGGCACACTGCTAGTAGGCATACTTTCTAAGAAGCTTTTGAAGACAGATGTAGTGTCATCCTTTTGCTTCTGCGAGAGCATCTTTAGCCCTTTCCTGAGACACACCTGCTCCAACTATACTCTGCACAACCAGAAAGAGCTATTACCCTCTGTGCTTCAGTCATGAGGTTGAGACAGAGTAAAGACCTGTCTGCCAGCCCTGCTCTTGAGGAGATTCAGATGGCTCTCACTTTCCAGTGACAAAGCCTATAGCTGTAGGGTAGGGTGACCTTAGACATCTTGTTCTATCCACCATCATCTCTGTTCTTCCATGTGCTACCTATATTCCTCACACCATGAAATTCTGGCTTTATACCATATTGTGCTGAATTTGACATCGATGCAGGTTTTATTATTCTTTCATATGACCTATTAATGTAGAAATCAGTGGAAGTGTTTGCACAACATGTAAAGTTCAATAAATTTGAGCTATACTGCTCACATGTATTTTAATATGCAGTTATAATTTTGCCTTTGCACCATTATGACAGTTCTGACTTTTTAACCATAAGACCTTATGGCTTTCACAGGCAAATAGTTTGCAACTTGAACCTTTACTGAAAAATATGTTTAACCCTGGTGTCTAATAAAAAGTTGGATCTCTGAGCTCCAGTGTAATTGTGCCTATTACTCTTTTTTGATATTTTATTATTCCACCATAAGAAACACAATTACAAAGATGTTAGTGTTTGGGGCTCAGTCATACAGTGTTCCAGCACCCATCCCTTCACCAGTGCTCATTTCCCACAACCAATGTTCCAAATTCCCTCCCCTCTCTCTAGCCTGCATCTATAGCAGGTTCTTTATCTCTGCTTTCTTTTTATCTCTCTCTTTCTCTCTTCTCTTAGACATTGTGGATTGCAATACATACATTTAGAGGTTATCATGTGTATCTTTTTGCCTGTATTCAATGCTCAATTCTAGGCTAGTAATATCACTTTCACCAATTATTAGCACACTGTTCCCTTCTCTGTCTTATCTAACCTCTGACTCCCACACATTTGGGGTAGATTCCACCTTTAACAAGACCTCCTGATCTGTTTAGCCTGACATTGGATATTGGTTCATAGTATATATGCATATATAAATACATATTTATGTCATGCAAATTAATGCAGACATTCTATAAATGTCTTTTTCCTTCTGGCTAATTTCACTCAACATGATCCTGACCATGTCCATCCATTTATAGGCAAATTTCATAACTTCATTTTTCCTTAGACATGGGCCAGAGCGGTTCCTTGCTCTCCCTGTGCCCAGCCGTTCATGAGGCAGTCGGGAGGCATGGTGGGTTCTAGCCTTGGCCCACCACCCCGGCAGAACCTCACAACAAGCCAGACGACCCCCCCACCCACTCCATGGGTGCCGCCATTTTCCACATCCGGACTTCCCTCTCTTCAGAACTCCACCCAGCCGACCAGCCCATCACAGCCCGGATCATCGACACCCACCCTGCAGCCGTTTCTTCCTCAATCCGGCCCAGGTATGCTGGTCCAGAGACACTTAGACATGGGCCAGAGCGGTTCCTTGCTCTCCCTGTGCCCAGTCGCTCATGAGGCAGTCGGGAGGCATGGTGGGTTCTAGCTTTGGCCCACCACCCCGGCAGAACCTCACAACAAGCCAGACGACCCCCCCCACCCACTCCATGGGTGCCGCCATTTCCCACATCCGACTTCCCTCTCTTCAGAACTCCACCCAGCCGACCAGCCCATCACAGCCCGGATCATCGACATCCACCCTGCAGCCGTTTCTTCCTCCATCCGGCCCAGGTATGCTGGTCCAGAGACTCTTAGACATGGGGCAGAGTGGTTCCTTGCTCTCCCTGTGCCCAGTCGCTCATGAGGCAGTCGGGAGGCATGGTGGGTTCTAGCCTTGGCCCACCACCCCGGCAGAACCTCACAACAAGCCAGACGACCCCCCCACCCACTCCATGGGTGCCGCCATTTTCACATCCGGACTTCCCTCTCTTCAGAACTCCACCCAGCCAACCAGCCCATCACAGCCCGGATCATCGACACCCACCCTGCAGCCGTTTCTTCCTCAATCCGGCCCAGGTATGCTGGTCCAGAGACTCTTAGACATGGGGCAGAGCGGTTCCTTGCTCTCCCTGTGCCAAGTTGTTCATGAGGCAGTCGGGAGGCATGGTGGGTTCTAGCCTTGGCCCACCACCCCGGCAGAACCTCACAACAAGCCAGACGACCCCCCCACCCACTCCATGGGTGCCGCCATTTTCCACATCCGGACTTCCCTCTCTTCAGAACACCACCCCGCCGACCAGCCCATCACAGCCAGGATCATCGACACCCACCCTGCAGCCGTTTCTTCCTCAATCTGGCCCAGGTATGCTGGTCCAGAGACTCTTAGACATGGGGCAGAGCGGTTCCTTGCTCTCCCTGTGCCCAGTCGCTCATGAGGCAGTCGGGAGGCATGGTGGGTTCTAGCCTTGGCCCACCACCCCGGCAGAACCTCACAACAAGCCAGACGACCCCCCCACCCACTCCATGGGTGCCGCCATTTTCCACATCCGGACTTCCCTCTCTTCAGAACTCCACCCAGCCGACCAGCGCATCACAGCGCCGGCTCATGCGGCCGCTTGCGGCCGCGTGGTTCATCAATAAATGCTTCATTTGGAGGTGTTTAAGGAATATTCCTCCCGCACAGCAAGCCTAGCAAGCTGCTCGTGTTGTATTTGACATGCCAAATGCCAGTAACAATTATATTAGGTCATTCCCATGACCTACTATAATGGTTTGAGGCTCTTTATGTTCCTGTAGCAAGCCGATGCCCTTTGCTTTTCTGGCATGAGACAGGACATATGGAGATATTACTGGTGCCCGCTCTAGCAAATAGATGATTAACGGGAAGATCGTGATCGTGATCGTGATCATTTTTCCTAACAGCTGTGTTAGTGCTGCTATATAAAAAGAGAGTCCACAGATTGGGAAAGAATATTCACCCAATACCCATCTGATAAGGGGGTAATATACAGGATATATCAGGAACTGGTAGAACTTTACAAGAAGAGGAAATTTTATAGCTCTGCAAGCATTCATCAGGAAAGAAGGGCCCACATAAATAACCTGACTACACAGCTGAAGACACTAGAAAAAGACCAACAAAAAGGAGCCCAACCCAGGCAGAAAGAAGGAAATAAAACTTATAAAAAGTTAATAAAACTTAGAGAGTAGATCAATGAGTTGGAAACCCAAAAAAACAATCCAAAAGATTAATGAAACCAAGAGCTGACTCTTTAAAAAAAATAAACAAGATTGACAAACCACTGGAAAGACTTGTAAGAACAGGGAAAGAGAGAACCGAAATAAAGAGAATCAGAAATAAAAATGGTGACATCACAACAGAAACAAAAGAAATCCAAAAGATCATCAGAGATTACTTTGAGAGTCTGTATGCCGTGAAACATGAAAAACTAGAAGAAATGGATAAATTCCTGGAGTCCTATAACCACTCACGGCTGAAACAAGAAGACCTGTAAGTCTTCTTGTTTATAAGTCTTCTGAATAAGTCTATCACCATCGAGGAAATTGAAACAGTAATTAAAAGTCTGCCCAAACATAAAAGCCCAGGTCCAGATGGATTCACTAGTGAATTCTACCAAACCTTTAAGGAGTACCTACTGCCAGTCCTTTTCAAGCTCTCCCAGGAAATAAAACAGAAACACTCCCAAACAGCTTCTATGAGGCACATATCAACCTGGTACCCAAAGCAGGAAGAGACAACACAAAGAAAGAAAACTACAGACCAATTTCCCTGATGAACACAAATGCTAAGATCTTCAATGAAATACTAGCAAACAGAATCCAAAGACTCATCAAGATTATACATCATGACCAAGTAGGATTCGGATCGGGATTGCAAGGATGGTCGAACATTTGCAAGTCAATCAACATAATACAGCATATCAGTATGAGAAAAAATAAAAACCATATGATCATATCAATAGATGCAGAGAAAGCATTTGACAAGATCCACCACCAATTCATGATTAAAACTCTCCAGAAAATGGGAATTGAAGGAACCTCCCTCAATATTGTCAAAACCATCTGTCAAAAGACCACAGCAAGCATCATTTTCAATGGGGAAAAACTGAAAGCCTTCCCCCTAAGATCAGGGACAAGATAAGGTTGCCTACTCTACCCTTTTATTCAATATAGTACTGGAAGTACTTGCCATAGCAATCAGAGAGGAAAAGGACATTAAGGGCATTCAGATAGGCAAGGCAGAAGTCAAGCTATCATTATTCACAGATGACATGATAATATACCTAGAGAACCCTAAACTCTCTACCAAAAAACTCCTAGAAAGAGTAGACACATATAGTGAGTGGCAGGATACAAAATCAACTCATAAAAGTTGCTGGCTTTCCTATGTAAAAATAATGAAGAGAAGAAAGGGATATTAAGGAAACAATTCCATTCACAATTGTGCCACAGAAAATCAAATAGCTAGGAATCAGCTTAACCAAGTTTGTAAAGGACCTATAAAAAGAAAATTACAAGACACTGCTCCAAGAAATAAAAGAGGACAAGAGGAAATGGAAACAAATTCCCTACTCATGGATGGGTGTCGGGAGCACCGCCAGGGTCCCCGACAGTGCCGGGAAGCGAGTTCCCTTCTACCTCCAAAGCTGGCGGGAATGGATGAAGACTCAGGAATCCGATGCAGTTTTAAAAGGGCTTTACTATCACAGGTTCCAATATACAATCCAAGAGCATGGAAAGCCTCCGGACTCTGGGTTCCCAGCTAGGCCCCAGCCAGGTGTAGGCCAAAATGGCTGCCACCAAGTGTTGAGGTCCAACAGAGAATGGAGAGGACAGAGAAGCAAAACACCAAGGGAAGCCGAAATGGCAAAAGGGGAAAAAAAAGGAGAACTTCTTTACTCTTGCAGCTTATTTTATAGCTAGAAATCCCCCAAAACCTTCCCAACCCAGCCCATTCTGGGCTGGGCTATCTAGAGATGAAAACAGAAAAATAGCTCTATAGAAATGTAGCAACTTCAGGACACCATCTGGTTGTTTACAAGGACCCAGAGCTAATTCAAAGCCTCCTAGCAGAGCTGGGAGAAGCTATAAGCTAAAGGTAACTTCCCCTGGCAGGAAGGATCAAATGCCCTCAGGTAATTTTGCCCAGCACCTCACCTAATGTCTTAAGCCAAGATCTGCCTGGAATTGCCTTTATAGGGTAGAGAAGGGGGTTTCTGAGATGGCATGTTTCTGTACCAAAGACTAATACTACTGCCAGTTAAATATTTCTCCAAGCCTTCACAAGAGTCTTGTCTACTTCACGGTAGTTTTGTATTTTAGTTGTCTTTGAGTTATCAGGGATCCATGCTTGCTTGCTTGGAGGCAAACAACATTTCTCTCTGGTCTAATTACTTAGAGATCCAACGTGGCCAGGCAAATATGCTGGTAAGATCTAGCTAGTCCCACGATGATTGTGGTAGCATGAGAGAATATTTATACCAGCCAGTACAGAATACATGGTCAGATAAGACTGCCACATTCAGACTACCCCCCTATCTATGAAGTGACCGGCAGGAAGCAATCCAGAGCAGATGCAGAGGCCTAGGCTTTTTAGGTGTCCTGCAACAGATGGGACAATCAAGATTGTCAAAAATGGTAATACTCCCGAGAGCTTTGTACAGATTCAATGCAGTGCCTATAAGGATACCCATGATATTCTTCAAAGAAATTGACCAAAAACTCCTGAAATTTGTATGGAACAATAGACCCCCATGGATAGTTAAAGCAATCCTCGGGGAAAAGAAGATGGGACACATCACCTTTCCCAACTTTAACTGTATTACAAGGCAGTAGTAATTAAAACAGCATGGTATTGGAATTAAAACAGACATATGGACCTATGAAATAAAATTGAATATCCTGACACTCAACTTCAACACAGGATCCTTTAATTTTGATAAAGGAGCAAAGAGTCCAAAATGGAGTATGGAAAGCCTCTTCAACAAGTGGTGCTGGGAAAACTGGGCAGCAACATGTAAAAAAATGAATATGGACCTCTGTCTAACACGAGGCACAAAAATCAGATCAAACTGAATTAAAGATCTCAATATCAGACTTGAATCCATAAAGTACATCGAATAAAATATAGGAAAAACCCTCCACAACATTGAAGCTAAAGGCATCTTCAAAGGTGAACCACTAACAAAGCAACTAGAAGAAAGGATAAACATATGGGACTACATGAAGCTAAAAAAGCTATTGCACCTCAAAAGAAATAGTGACCAAGATACTAAGACAGTCCAAAGAATGGGAAAGAATATTCATACCCACCTGACAAGGGGTTAATATCCAGGGTATATCAGGCACTGGTAAAACTTTACAAGAAGAAAACACTAACCCCATCAAAAAACTGGGGAGAAGAAATGAACAGAAACTTCAACAAGGAAGAAATACAAATGGCCAAAAGACATATGAAAAAATGCTCATCATCATTAATCAGAGAGATGCAAATCAAAACAAAAAGGGAGATATCACTTTACACCACATAGTCTGTCACATATCCAAAAGAGCAAGAACAACAAGTACTGGCTTGGATGCATGGAAAAGGGGAAACTCATCCATTGTTGGCGGGAATGTCGACTGGTACAGCCTTTCAGGAGAACAATATGGACTTTCCTCCAAAGACTAGAAATTGAGCTGCCATTTGACCCAACCATACCACTCCTGGGGATATACCATGGGAAGCTAAAAACACACAGAGGAAACACTATCTGCACTTTTATTTTCATAACAGCACTATTCACAATAAACAGAATCTGGAAACAACCGGAGTGCCTGAGAACTGATGACTGGATAAAGAAACTTTGGCACATCTATACAATGGATTACTGTGCAGCTGTTAGGATAAGCGAAATTATGAAATTTGCCTATAAATGGATGGACATGGAAAGGATCATGTTGAATGAAATTAGTTAGAAGGAAAAAAGACAGATATAGAATGATGGCATTTATTTACATGACATAAATATATATGTACATATTATGATACCAATATCCAAGGTCAGGTGAAACATGGATCGGGAGATCTTGTCAAAGGTGGAAATTATCACAAACGTGTGGGAGTCAGAGGCTAAAAGACAGATAATGGAACAGTGTGCTAATAATTGTCGAAAGTGCTAATACCAACCTAGAACTGAGTATTCAATACAGGCAAAAAGATACACAAGACAACCTTTTAATGGATGTATTGTAATCCACAATGTAGAAAGGAAGAGAGAGAGAGAGAGAGAGAGAAATAAAGAACCTGCCATAGACACAGGCTAGGGAGGGGGGGGAATCAGGTTCATTGTTGGTGGGAAATGGGCACTGGTGGAGGTATGGGTGCTGGAACACTGTATGACTGAAACTCAAATATGAACATCTTATGAACATCTTTGTAATTGTATATCTCATGATAGTATAATAAAATATTTTAAAAATAAGAAACCACCCAACCCTATCAAAAAGTGAGGAGAGAAAAAATTAATAGAAACTTTGACAAGGAAAAAATTTGAATGGCCAAAAGGCATATGAATAAATGCTCATCATCACTAATCATAAGAGAGATGCAAATCAAAACAACAATGAAATATCATCTTACACCACAGAGACTGGTGCATATCCAAAAGAGCAAG
The DNA here is from genome assembly GCA_021461705.1 of Cryptotis parvus. NCBI lineage: Eukaryota > Metazoa > Chordata > Mammalia > Eulipotyphla > Soricidae > Cryptotis > Cryptotis parvus. The sequence goes on along the minus strand of JAJIBD010005905.1, from coordinate 24,453 downwards.
AACCACAAGTGCTGGCGTGGATGTGGGGAAAAGGGGACTTTCATCCATTATTGGTGGGAATGTCGACTGGTGCAGCATTTTTGGAAAACAATATGGACATTCCTCCAAAGTTTAGACATTGAGCTCCCACTTCACCCAGCCATACCACTCCTGGAAATATACCCTGGGAAGCCAAAAACAGGCAGCGAAAACAACATCTGCACCTTTATTTTCATCACTTGATCACTTGGCACTTGACATGTAGTTATTTATCAATTTGCTAGAGCTGGCGCCAGTAACATTTCTTTTTAACCCTGTCACATGTAAGTGTAGCCCAATGGCATCTGTTTGCTTTAGGAATACGGGGGTGCCTCACCATTCACTCTGAGTCTTGACAAAGAATTCTGACCATCTTGCAGGTGGGCAGTCACGTAATCTTTTGACATCCCGTGGGATTCAGTCAGTAATGGCTCTAGTCAGCCGTCATCTCCAAATCGCGTTACATGTCCAACCCATCTGATTTTCGATGCCTTGGCAAACGAGACAGCATCCCTGATTCTGGATCGTTGACAGAGGTCAAAACTCCAGATTCCCACTGGGAATTCGTCAGATGGAGGGTTCAGCCATTCCCCTCCATTTTGTCTATCCTGGTGACCCTGCCCAGGAGCTGCCCGGGGGCCATCGACCATAACATGAAGCAGCTGTGGAGGCTGGAGCTCGGCTCGCCCCGGGCCCAGCTGAAGAGGGGACCCCAGGAGGGCAGACGGGTTTTGGGAGTGGGCCCGTCGCCTCTGGGGGGTCCCGGAAGCAGCCGGATGAGACTCACCCATCACACTAGCCACCATTTTCGCTGTCCGGACACTGGGAAACTGCCTCACGACCAGATCAACAGAGCAAAACCGGTTCGAGCCCAGCATCGTGCGGCCGCTTGCTCGGTCTCAACAGAATCAAAGGCTTTCCTTAAATCAATGAAAGTGAAACAGAGTGGCATCTTGATCTTCCTACAAACCTCAATAAGCTTGGTTACCGTGTGGGATATGGTTGCTTGTGCTGAATCCTTTTCAGAAGCCAGCTTGCTGGCATGGTTGTCCTTCATCTAATGTGCCAATCCTGTTCAGGATGACTGAAGTGAACAGCTTGTAGATGACAGACAACAGGCAGATGGGGTGATAGTTGCCAATGTCATGAATGTCTCCCTTCTTGAACAGTAGAACTGTCCTGCTGGTTTTCCATTGGGAGGGCACATTGCATTCAGACAGGTAGCGTGTGATGAGCCAAGCCAGTGTATTGATGAGAACTGATGGCAGATTCTTCAGGTGTTCAGGTCTGACTTTTTCTGGGTCTAGTGCTGTTCGCTTCTTTATTGACAAAATGGTATGTCAGATTTCAGAAGGGAGAACATTGGGAACAACATATCCATCCTGTGGAATTTGGTATGAGGGCAGGTGGATGTGACTATCAAAGAGATTTGAGTAGAAGTCATGGATTATCTTCTCCATTGCCTTTCTGAAAGATGTGATAGATCCATCAGGATGTTGGAGAGCAGTCATCTTGGTCTTATAGTTGGCAAAGGACAGGAGGGCATTGTGAATGCTTTTCCTGGCTTCTACTGCATTGGCTAGTATTTATGCCCTTCTCTCTTTGAGGTCTTCCTTTATCACTTCTCTGCACTGCTTTGCAAGCTTGGATGTTAGCATTTGTCACCTGAGGCTCGCACCTTGCCTCATTGGCAAATGAGCTCAAGAGGTTTTGAAGACAGCCGTCCTTTTGTGTCTTTCTCTCTCTCGGCATTCTTCGCACAATCTTTATTTTCATAGCAGCACTATTCACAATAGCCAGAATGTGGAAATAACCAGAGTGTCTGAGAACTGATGACTGGATAAAGAAACTGTGGTATATCTACACAATGGAATACTATGCAGCTGTTAGGAAAAATGAAGTTATGAAATTTACGTATAAATGGACATGGAGAGGATCATGTTGAGTGAAATTAGCCAGAAGGAAAAAAAACTGATATAGAATGACTGCTTTTATTTGCATGACATAAATATATACACATATTATGATACCAATATCCAAGGTCCGGCAAAACATGATCAGGAGGTCTTATCAAAGGTGAAAATTACACAAACTTGTGGGAGTCAGAGGTTAGGTAAGACAGTTAAATGAACAGAGTGCTAATAATTGTCGAAAGTGCTAATACCAACCTCAAACTCAGCATTAAATACAGGCAGAAAGATACACATGATAACCTCTAAATGTATGTATTGCAATCCACAGTGTGTAAGAGAATGAAGAGAGAAAAGAGATATAAAGAGGAAGAGATAATAAACCTGCCATAGAGTCAGGCTAGGAGACTGGGGAGGGAATCTGGACATTGGTGGTGGGAAATGGGCACTGGTTAGGGGATGGGTGCTGGAGCATGTAAGATGTAACCCAAATATAAACATCTTTGTAATTGTATATCTCACAGTGGTATAATAAAAATATTAAGTTTTGAAAAAAAAGAAGCAATGAAATGCTCTCCCTTGTAGAGCAGCTAGATGGATCAGGAAAGAAAATCCATCCATAGTTTTGCCTACAGGAAACATGCCTCAACTCTCAGGATAAATACAGACTTAGAAAAAAAAAAAAAAAATCATATAAGTTTATGGAAGACAAAAAAAAAACAAGTACACCCATACTTACATCAGACCAAATTGCAGTCACCGAATTGCAGTCAGTGTAAAGAAAGTAATTAGAGAATTTCTTTTGATGTCTCTAACTATGTAATGATATAACTAAGTAATGATGGACACTACTTGTTGGTCAAAGAAACAATAGATCAAAAATACTGTCACCTGGGGCCGGAGCAATAGCCCAGCAGGTAGGGAGTTTGCCTTGTACGCAGCTGGCCCATGCCGGCCAGGGTTCGATTCCCGGCATCCCATATGGTCCCCGAGAGCACTGCCAGGAGTAATTCCTGAGTGCAGAGCCAGGAGAAACCCCTGAGCATTGCTGGGTGTGACCCAAAAAGCAAAAAAAAAAAAAATACTGTCACCAACCTAAAGAAACACCTTGATTAAAACAAAATAGAAGTGGGAGACTTCAATACACCACTTTCTTCACTAGACAGATAAATTAGAAAAGATATCAGTAAATGAACAAGGACCCTAAATGAAGAACTGAAAGAACTAGGAGTGTTGGATAAATACAGGGCTCTGCATCCCCCTCAAGAATGCAAGTTCTTCTCTAGTGCACATGGAACATTCCCACGATAGGTCACATATTAGGCACTACTAAACATATAAATTTACAAATATAGAAACCGTGCGAATTATCTTCATATACCACAATCTTCAGAATGTATAAATTAACCACAGAAAGAAGACAGAGGAAACTTTCAGCACTTGGAAGCTGAACAAAACAACAATTGGATCAAAGAGAAAATAAAGGATGAAATAAAACGATTCCTTGAACCTAATGAGAATGAAGATAAAAGCTTCTAGAATCTCTGGGATACAACACAAATCTTTACTAAGGGGGAAATTGAAGAAAAAGCTCTAATCAACAACTTAATGGCAAAGGGGTGAAGGGACACTTGAGAAATGGGCAAAGGAGCTGAATAAACATTTACCAAAGAAGACATGCAGATGGTCTATAGTTCCATCACTAGGTCGCTAGACATCCCGTTGTTCATTGATTTCCTCAAACAGGTGCCAGTAACATTTTCATTTGACCCTATCACGTGCCAGTGTAGCCCAATGGCATCTGCTTGCTTCAGGAATACGAAGAGCCTCAAACCGTTCGTTCAGGGTCTTGATGAAATGTCTGACCATCTTGTAGGTGGGTGGCCATGTGATCTTTTGTTCCATAGGGAAAAAAAATGTTAGCATTACTTTTTATTAGGAAAATTAAAATCAAAACCTCAGTATCATATCAGCTGAAATCCAGGAGAATGGCTTATATCAAAAGGCTATAAAAAGTGTTAGTAAGGGTGTGAAGAATAAAGAACGATTATGCACTATTGGTAAGAATATAGATTAATAGACTATGAAAACAGAAAGCGATTTCTTAAAAATCTATCATTTGAAATGTCATTTGAACCAGAAATACCAGCATAAGAATTTATCTGAAGTATATTAAAACACCAATTCAAGGGATATTTGCTCTTCTTTGTTTAAAGGAAGATTTTTTTTCATAAAAGACAAAAAGTGAAGTCAACCTAAAAGCCTATGGATGAATGACTGGATAAAGTCATGATATATGTGCTTAGTATAATACTACTTATCCAATTTAAATGATTCGGTTGTACCATCAACAGGAATGCTCCTTGAGGTGACTGTGCTGTGGTGTAATTCAGGAAGTGAAAGACAAGTTCCAGGTGATTTCATTCATCTGTGGAATAAATAAAGAAAACAAAATGTGACAATATAACAAAAATAAGTTAAGACTTAAATAAAATATGACAGCTGTGAGATGTAAGGGCAGGACACTGGGGAGGAAGGTTTACAGGTATTCTTGTAAGCAAAGGGACTCTTTGCTCAGACCCTAATGCTCCAGAGGGTACTTCCCGTGGTAGATGCTGTGAGGCTTATGACTTATACAGATGTGAAGCTATTTCATATTCATGAAATTTTATGGTTTTTCAAATCAGTGTTGTTCAATAAATATATTTTAAAATATTAAAAAGTTAAAAAATCATTCAACACTAGCATCTTATGCTGTGGCATCTCAGAACCTAGATAAAACGTGAGACAGAATTAGTTGATGGACTGTGTGGTAATGACCCACATAGACACAACTGTCAAAAAAGCAAGATACAGAAGATATGAGTGTATAAAGATGCCCAAAAACTTCACTCCTCCAAGTTCTAAGCAAGAAGAAAACTACTTATGTGGGACTACACTACTGCCACAAGGAAAGAGAACTTATGGGAAAGATGAAGGTTCAACTGGGAAGTGAGTCTCACCAACAGAAATGAGGTGATTCATATTCTATGTAGAATCAATTTCCTTAATGTGTGCAGTGATGCATAAACCAAGCTTCTCTGGAGGGAAGACAGCATCTTAAAGCCCAGTCACAGAGTGTGCTTGCCTAAAGAAACAGGACCAACAGGGATGGTATAAATTAGAAGTTCCAGTCACTAATGTCAAGAGTGAGTTTTGTTAGATGAAATAATATATTGCCAAGTGCGGGTCAGGAGATAGCTTCCTTTACATGGAAGGAAAACAGGAAATGAGAAAGAAATTCCTTCAAAGTCCAAAAGTCCTTTTCAAGAAAGGATAGAAGGGAAACTCATGATCAGACAGAGGAGAAATAAGCAGATACCATGGGGATGAAAATCACAGATGTCAAAGCAGGGACTGATGATAGTCCTGAGGGTTTTTTTTAATTCTATTGCATTTGTATTTATTTTTATTTTGTTATTTATTGAATTCCCATGTATTGCAAAGTTTTAATGCTATTCATGATTGAGTTTCAAGTGTGCAACGTTCCAACACCAAGGCTTTCTTCAGTGTGCACTTTCCTTCACCAATGTTGCCAGCCTGCCTCTCTGTGGGCAATTTCACCTCCGTTCAGCACCCCATTGTTCTCCAAAGTGACCATTTTCCTTCAGCAATGTCATTGTAGTCCCTTCCCCAAGGAGTGTTTTTGGTGAGGAGAGTCCTGGGCTCCATCTGAAAGGGTTGATGTGATGGCAGAGTCCATCTTAGGTTGACACTGGCCCCACCTCAGAGGGAGGTGGCTGCTTAAGCACTGAACAGAGAGTGGATATGGGTGGGGAAGGACCAGGGAGGGGAGGGTGAGAAACCAACCTTCACCTCTTTGCACCTATGAGCCTGTGACAAGAGTGAATCATTTCAAATGTTGCTTCATGGTGTCACAGTAGTTCTGAGACATCTCTGAAATCTCTGAAATAATGTATCTGAAATCTCTGAAATAATATCTCTGAAATAATACTGCTCTCCTAGGATCATGTTGAGCGAAATTAGCCAGAAGGAGAGAGACAGATATAGAATGACTGCATTTATTTGCATTACATAAATATATATACATATATATACATATTATGCTAACAATAGTCAAGGTCAGGTGAAATGTGGATCAGGGGGTCTTGCCAAAGGTGGAAACTACCACAAATCTGTGGGAGCAGAGGTTAGGTAAGACAGAGAAAGGAACAGTGGACCAATAATTGTCAAAAAGTCTATTACAATCCACAACATGTAAGAGAGGGAAGAGAGAAATAGAGAAAAGAGATGGAGAATCTGCCACAGAGGCAGGCTAGGGGAGGGGGACGGTATCGGGGACATGGTGGTGGAAGGTGGGCACTGGTGGAGGGATGCGTGCTGGAACACTGTATGGCTTGAAACCCAAACATAAACATTTTTGTAATTGTCAAAAAATAAGTAAATAAATGTAAAAAAGAATGCTCTCTCCTTCCTTCATTTTCATTCTTCTTTTCATGCCCCATTTTATATTTATATATACACAAATCATTTGTTATTATAGTTTATATGAATAAAGTACAGCTGGAGTTTGGGGAATTACTGGAACTCAGGTGGTAGTGACTGTTCTGGAAAACTAGTTCCTGAGACTTAAAAAAAGAGGTAGATAATAATAACTCACTATCCACAGAGCTAACTTTTAAGGATATTTCAATTTCCAAGGACAACACCAAAGTAAAAACTGCATTAAGGTTAACTGATGAATGACCTCTGTTTCCTCTTACCTTTCATCCTTATCAGGGAATAGCTCATTTATGAATTCAGGGAATTAAAACTTTCCTGCTGCTGTGTCTCCCCAGGTAAGAGAAAACCCATCAGAGGCAGATGTTCAGGGTTTGACCTTTGCTGCACAAATGTAGTTAGAGCTACTGTACAGTCACTACAGAGAGTTTAGTTCCAGCGACATTGGTATCTTAAACTCTCTCCAGAGTAAGTAAGGAACTTCCAGAGTAGCTATTCAACCTTTCCTTTACATTCCAACACAGATCCACTGAGAGGCAAATGTCCATATATTCTACCTAGTTCCACCTGGAACTACCCCAAACAATCAGAAGTACCTATTGCTTATATTCACATCTACTTTGAACACTAATATGCTCAACACTCATCTGAGTTAAAGATTGGAGTCTTGTCCAAAAACCAATATCTGTTTCTTGTGCCAGAATTCTGTACCTTCCTCATTTTAGTTTGTTTAGTTGGACCCAACCCAGTGATTCAGGGGCTTACTCTAGTCCCTGTGCTCAGGGATCACCTCTTGTTTGGTTCGTGGATACCATACCTTGTGACAGGATTGAACCAATGGGTCAGTGGCTTGCAAGGCAAGTGCTTTACTCATGAACTATGTCCCTAGTTGTGACCTTTCTCCCTCATTTTACTCCTCACCACCCAAAACTGTTGTTTGTTGCCCACAGCAACCTCACCTCAAAGGGTGACAGAAGAACAGGCTCAGGTGACCTCATTGTCAGAAAATAAGCACCCAAAAATGTTAAGCCAGAGATTTTTTTATAACAAAGGCTGGAATGAAGATAGAGCAGTCATAAACAAATCCCGCTTCCTTAAGGCAGGACTCATTTTCTGTATAAAATACCAGCTGCCCAGAGCCTCCACACCAGATCCAAGAGGCCAACAGCTTGAACTTTTGTGCACCACAGGTAAGCCTCCTCATTTGGATTTACTTAAAATTCACTAATAGAACTTCATTTAATTGGGGTCACATTGCATGAGAAGATTATATTGATTTTTAATGAAATAACAATTGGTGCTTTAAGGAGTTTTTATGTATATTTTGATTTACCATTTAGGTTAGTCATGAGCTAGGGTTCAGAGATGGAAAGTAGTGCCTGCAGTGATTTTTTTGTTCGGTTATTTGGAGAGGATGTCTTATCTAAGGCCCTTTTAAATTACTTTAAGTGAAACTCAACTCTGTAGTCATTACTGAGAACTTTTAATATTGATGACTCTGGTTTGAAAGTTTGAATTGGGTGCTCAAAAAGATAAGTTTTACTCACCTCCATACACTAATACCTCTCAGAGAAGATGGTACAAAAGGGGCAAATTGTTAATATAATGCACAGAAAGTAATTAATAAACTAGGCAAGGCAGATAGTGTATTTGCAAATGAGGAAATGAATTGGCACTGGGTAGTCTGTCTGGGAGGAGCGCCATGATGGGGGAGCATGTGCAGACAGGCAGTGACAAATGGAACAGCTCCCAGAACACACACACACAGAGGCCATGTGAATAGAAGTTCATGGGAAGCAGGCCAGCTCAGGGAGGCTGTGTAATTACTCAGTGAGCAAAGTGCTCTGGAGGAGATGAGAGGGAGATTCCAGACTTTTCACATCATCGCTTTGTGCAGTTTTGAAAGACAGAGTGGAGGAAATAAGAAACTTGCCTTGAATATGGATGACACTGGGTCGATCCCTGGCACTACTTGAAAGCAGTACCAGGAGTTATTCTTGAAAGCTGAGCCTGGAGACAGTAAAAGGAAACATGAATCTGTCATTCTAAGACTGTGCTGTGTGTGCTGTCGTTCAGAGTCAGTATGGGAAACAGCAAAAGCTCCACTCCCAAAGAGCCCAATAAATCACCTTAAACCTAATTTCCAAAGGGATTACCACAGTGCCCTTTGATCTCAACTGAGGAAATCTGAAAACCATGAGCAGCTCTCATTCTTGCTGGGGTGTGGGATGTGGCACCTTTCATCTTCCTTGTTTTGTGTCTCCAGGTCTAACCTCTCTCTCCGGCATGAGTTCCTACCAGCAGAAGCAGCCCTACCAACCACCCCCCCCAGCCTGAGACACAGGTGAAACAACCCTGCCAGCCTCCACCACGGGAGCCATTTGTTCCCACAACTAAGGAGCCATGCCACAACAAGGTGCCACAGCCTGGCTATCCCCTCTACCCAGAACCAGGCCAGCCTACAAACCCTGGCCAGGGTCACTCCAAGCTTCCTCAGCCTGTCTGCCCAGAAGCCCCTCAGCTGGGCCAAACCAAGGTGCCTCAGACTGGCTACCCCAAGGTTCCAGAGCCTTGCAACCCCCCAGTATCCTGCACCAGGTCAGCCTACAAACCCTGGCCAGGGTCACTCCAAGCTTCCTCAGCCTGTCTGCCCAGAAGCCCCTCAGCCGGGCCACACCAAGGTGCCTCAGACTGGCTACCCCAAGGTTCCAGAGCCTTGCAACCCCAGTATCCTGCACCAGGTCAGCCTACAAACCCTGGCCAGGGTCACTCCAAGCTTCCTCAGCCAGTCCCAGAAGCCCCTCAGCCTGGCCAAACCAAGGTGCCTCAAACTGGCTATCCCAAGGTTCCAGAGCCTTGCAACCCCCCAGTATCCTGCACCAGGCCAGCCTACAAATCCCGGCCAGGGTCACACCAAGTGTCCTGAACCAGTCCACCCTCATCCTGGCCACACCAAGGTGCCTCAGTCTGGTTACACTAAAGTACCAGGATCAGGTACCTCTACAGTTTATCCTGACGCAGGCCATCTGAAAACCAAGCAGAACTAATCGTTGAAGACTGTTTCCTGATGCAGGCCATCTGTAGACCAAGCAGAACCAGCCATTGAAGATTGTAACATCATCATTCATCATTAAGAAGTTGACCACTGGATGCTGACCACTCTTTAGTCATCTGTTCTGTATCTTTATATTATAAATCTTATAGTCCTGTTCTCCAGAATCTGTATTTTCTTTATCTTATTTGTTCACAATAAGAAAGAATCTAAATGAAAAAAATATGTAAAACTATGTATTTCTGCCCTATACTAATTAAATCTCTTGCAATCCAGTTTTAGATGTTTTGTGTCATTAAATCTATCCCTTCCTCGTGTCTCATGATTAGACTTGTCTGGGTAATTGATTTATGCATCTATCTAGTTTGTGCTGTGTGTTTCTATGAGTGTGCCAGAGTGTGTGTGTGTGTGTGTGTGCAGCGTGCACTGCGTGCACATGCTCACACACATGCATATGATGCATGTAGGTCATCCCTAGAGCTCTTAGTTGTACAGCAACATGCTGAGCATGACTCTTCCCATCGCTGATTTCAATCATACCTGAGACACCTCTTAAACTGAGACCCTTCCTATAGGATTCCTGTTTATTTTCAGAGCATTACTTCTACATAATTTAACTTGGTATTTTGACTTTTCTCACTCATTATCCTTCAAAGACCCAATACACTCAGACACACACTGACAAGGTGGTAGTTTCATTGTCAGCAGTTTCACATGCTATGACCTTTCTCTCCATATAGTTCCACCCTCTTCAGCTCAGATTGCTTTTTGCCAGAAACACACTGTGTCCTGGGAGACATGAAGCTGTACCAGAAATGGGGAAAGGAAGATATCAGTGCCTGCCCTAGGAGAATTTACAATCCTTTCTAGAATTTGTTATTTATGTTTTCTCATAACAATATGTAAAACCTTTACTCACACACTCCAAATAATATCTCTCTTAAAATAATCACTGAGGGGTGTTTTCCCTGCACCTGGATGACCAGATTCAATCCCCAGCACCCAGAATGGTCCTCAGAACCCCACCAGAAGTGATCCCTGAGCATAGAGCAATTAGTAATCCATGGGCAGAGTTGGGTGTGCTCCCCCCAAATAAAATAATCATTGAAATCTATGTATTGAGTGATTAGGAAAGGATCTGAAGATAAAGCACAAATTACAAATAGGAATATATAATCTAAATGAGGTAGACAATCAGTTACAAACAGGCTGATTCCAGGTTAATATGCTAGAAAATATTGTGAGAGGAAAGTTAAATCATATCAAGTACAGTCTTCCAGTTATAGGAAAAAAGAAATAACTGAAAAATAAAATGGTTAGTTAAGAAAAAACATTGTTTCCGCATCACATTCAGAGCCCAGACTTCTAGCCCCTCATTCATTTTCTCCTGTAATCTCAACTGGATTTAAAGATAATCATCATTGTGAATATTTGATGCATCTGGAGTATTGGGGACCTTATTTCAAAATCAGTAAAGTCAACATAAAATTTCTAAAATGATATTGAGGTCAGTGGAGATCAAGCCTATTTCTTGGCTAAGAAAATGAAGTAGATAATAGGAAGCTTCAGTGATCTAGAAATACTGTAAAAAGAGAGAGAAAGGGAAAGAAATAAAGAACCTGCCATGGAGCAGGGCTGGGGAAGGGGGAGGGAACCGGGGATGTTGGTGGTGGGAGATGGGCACTGGTGGAGGGACGGGTGCTGAAACACTGTATGACCAAAACCCAAACATGAACTTTTTAATTGTATATCTTTTTATTTGTATATCTCACGGTGGTATAATAAAATACTTAAAAAAATATATATATACTGTAAAATTGGACAAAACAGAGAAATTGTTCAGATGGTCCTTAAAAAGTTATAAGTAGTTTTCAGTCCACCAGGAGAGACTGTTACTTGCATTTGAATGGTACTTGGAGATGACTTAACATAATTGCTTTTTTTTTTTTTTTTTGCTTTTTTGGGTCACACCTGGCGATGCTCAGGGGTTTCTCCTGGCTCTTCACTCAGGGAATTACCCCTGGCGGTGCTCAGGGGACCATATGGGATGCCGGGATGGAACTGGGGCCAGCATGGGCCAGCCACGTGCAAGGCAAACACCCTACCCACTGGGCTATCATCATTTTAATAGTGAAGATATCTAGAGGTGGTTGCTTGTTACTCACAGTTAAATATTTTCAACTTGAGACTGAAGAGATAGTACAACAGTACAAAGTACAGATCTTTGCCCTGAGTGTGGCTTATCCTGTTTTTATTCCCAGCATCACATATTCCCAGCACCACATCTTGGTTCTATTCCCTAGGTACCATCAGGAGTGATCCTTGAGCACAGAGCCAGCAATAACTATAAGCATCACTAGATTTCATCCAAAACCCCCAAATAAATACATACACACCTAAAATAGTCTTGAGAGAGAGAGAATGGATTCTATAATACACAGCTTTCATAAATATGAAGCAATTCAAGCAACTTGAAGATTTTGAGAGGGAAGAAAAGATCCAAAGTTAGGCATTATCAATTTTACTGTAGAAATTTACTTTTAGAAAATAGTAATACAATGATTTTGCATAACAGAATATTCATCTAGCACTGTTACTGATAGTCAAAAGTTTGTAGCAATCTGAATGGGTATCAATAGATAATGAGCTCAATGATTGGTAGATTGTCTTTATCTTGGGATTATATAGTAGCCATTGAAAAGAATGATATAGAGTTGGGGCCGGAGTGATAGCCCAGCGGGTAGGGCATTTGCTTTGCATGCGGCTGGACCATGCCGGCCCAGGTTCGATCCCCGGCATCCCATATGGTCCCCCGAGCACCCCCAGGAGTGGTTCCTGAGTGCAGAGCCAGGAGTAACCCCTGAGCATCGCCGGGTGTGACCCCAAAAGCAAAAAAAAAAGAATGATATAGAGTAATAATTAGCCTTTTCATTGTTGTTTTGGGGCCACACCCATGGTACTCAGGGATTGTTTCTGACTCTACCTTAGGTATTATATCTGGCAAGGCTCAGGTTGTTATATGTAGTGCTGGGGATTGAACCCTGGTAGTTTCATGCAAGGCAAGTACTATCACTATCTCTGTACACTATCTGTCGTACTATCTTTCTGGCCCTGAAAATTAGCCACTTTAGAAAATGTTCAGATTATGTTATTTTCAAAATCAGGCCCTAAATATTATATACCAAAAATATTTTTAATAATTATTCAAGAGATGTCTTGTCTCATCTCTTCCCCTTATATACACCAAAGTAATCCTAACTGTTGACAGGGAGGGTCCTGTCAACAAAGAACCCTAAATAGCTTCTAGATAGTAGAAGAATGTAGAAGGGTGGTGCCACACCCTATTATAGGTATAAACAAAGGAGTATGCCAAGGACTAATCCCTTCTTCAGAGATTATCTCTTATGTAAAACACTGGAGAGAAAGGGGGACTGGTATAAAGTAATATTTCTTAATTTCATGGGCTTCATGTAATCTAGATGGTATCCACAAGGTCCTTCTTACTTATTATCTGCACCAGGGTGATTCTGAATATCTTGATCTCCGTATACTGAAAGGGTCATGCTTGCCTGCTTGAGGGCAAACTGGTATGATGCTTCCTACAATCTTAAAGATGGTCTCAACGTAGCCAGGGTGGCAGTCTCCTGGTAAATTCTAACTGTCCCATGCTGGGTGCAGTGGGTATAAATAGGAGCTGTGCCAAATCTAGATAACATAGAAGTCTTAGTAGATGTATAATAAGTCAGAAGTTATTCAGAGTCAAGGTGACTTGATAACTGTCACACCTTCTGTCTCTGTTTACATAGAAAAGAGACTCTTTAGAATGAACCTTGTCTTAAGAACTTGTAAAAAGATTAAGCTGTGAGAAAATCTCCCAAGCTAGCTATACCTGTCATCTAACAACACTCATAGCCCGAAGTCCTCACCCTTGGTGTCAGTTATGGAATATCCTTGTCTTGTCTCATCTCTTCTCGTCTTCATTCTTCATCTCCTCTGCTACTTTGAAAAACAATCTGTCTTTCTGAGTTTTCTGACTGTATGGAAAGCAGGTCTTTTCTGTGTGAATATCTTAGGATCTAATACAGTTTAACAAGCTCCAGGTCCTCACAGCGAGTAGGGCATGGAGGCCACAAAACAGAAAGTCAGGAACACCCACTTTTCAGATAGCAAGTAGGAAAAATTTAGAAACCTTAGAGGAACCTTAGACATGTGCACAGGAGGGCCTGTACCACATGGGGATGTCTGGGGAAAAAAGTTAAAAATAACGAAAAAAATGAATAAACTACATCTAATTAGAATTTTCTAAAATTCTCATAGTCAGACCAGAATAAAACTTGTGAATCAAGAGAAATTGTTTATAATTTCATCTTTTTTCTTTCTTTTTTTGTTTTAAAACCACACACCCAGTGGTACTCAGGAATTACTCCCTGCTCTGCACTAAGGACTCACTCCAGGCAGGACTTGGGAACCGTATGTGGTTCTGGGAATCAATCTGTGCCAGCCGTGTGCAAGGCAAGTGGCCTACCCACTGTGCTATCACTCCAGTCTAGGAAGGGCTTAAATATTATGATTGTGTTCATTGATGTAGAGAAAGAATTTGACAAATTCTCCACTATTTGTGATTAAGGACAGATTAAAATGGATATATAGAATAAATATTCTTAAACATAACAAAGACCAGATGTGACAAAGTCACAGATAACGATATTCACTTAAACTGAAAAACTGAAAATGTCTTCTCTAAGACCAGGACCAAGAAAAGAATTTCTACTTCCCAGCAGGCCATGGATAGTAGGGGTCTTGGTGTCTTGTTGTCTTGTATGAGATGTCAGCTTTAAGCCCAGCACAGACCTGCCACCATTAGAGAAATAGGGAGGAGGGGGAGAGGAGTTTAACCACACTCAGCTGACTTTTGATTGTTCCTTGTGGAGGCACACCAGGCTATACTCTGGACTTACTCCTGACCCTGAGCTCAGAGATCACTACTTGTGGGTGTGTGGTGGACCATATGTTGTGTATGGAATTAAATCAAATCATCTGCTTGCGAAGCAAGTACCCTCTGCACTATACTATTTTTCCAGCCCCAACCTCTGATGGTTTCTAATTTGACTCTGGTTTGTATAATTATTAACATCACTGGTCAATTGTGTTTACCCTTCTGAATTCCAAATAGAGCATGTTCATATATTTTTTGTGAGCACCACTGCCATGTCTTATGCTGCTGATGCCTGTCGGTCTGAAGCTGCTATGTTAGCCGGAATTCCCTCAAAACAAAATATTACAACTATATTGTATACATTGCTCCAAGGGTTTGCTCTCATGTGCGGGTGAGAGACCACGCTGGCCAGACTCAGAGTGGAGTTTTGGGCCCTACCCTTTCCTCCGCCTCCATGCCAGTTGCCCCAGAAGAGAGAGACCACCCATGCCAGACCCACAGCTCCCTTGGTGAGTGGCCTCAAGCGGTCGCACAATATTCTTAGAGAATGCTGATCTTAGGATAAGGTCCTTCCCAAGATCTTTCACATTTATACATTGTATATAGTTCTAGACAGGTTCAGACTGATACCAGTTAGCCTAGCAAGAAGCCAGAGCAAATCACACATCATGCAGTCAGTCATTCTCAACATCCAGACTCCATAGTTCCTCAGAGCTCCATTCAAGACACAACCTGATCTTTCCCCTTTAAGTTTCATCAGTAAATGCTCGAGATGAGAGCCTTCTACTGAGACTATACCACCTACACGGCAGAGCCTGGCAAGCTACCCGTGTTTTATTTACTTGTTATGCCAAAAACTAGTAACAATTATGGACCTCAGTTCCATGACCTGTAGAATAGTTTTGGGTTCTTCCTGTCCCTGGAGCGAGCAGATGCCCTTGGGTTACACTTACTTGTGACACTTACTTATGGAGATGTTACTAGTGCCCACTTGAGCAAATTGATGAACAATGGGAAGACAGTGACAGTGATATTTTATAGCTGGTAATATAATTTTAGGCAGGAGAAATGAGAAAAAATAGACATAAAATTGTGAGAAAAAAAAAAAATATGGAGTTAGGTCAAAGAAATAATTTCCCAAAACAACTGGAATTTAATCCCATAATATCTCCTGAGATTACATAGGAGGTCTGTCTCATAAAATATTTTCCCTTGGCTCTCTGGGGAATTTTTTGTGAGCACCACTGCCATGTCTTATGCTGCTGATGCCTGTCTGTCTGGAAGCTGCTTATGAACCTTACATTTATCCAGGAGACTAAGATATCCAGGAGACTGCTCAGAGGTGAGAAGGAGAATCAGGCCTATGAGCATCAGTCGGATCAGCAGACCTTCTACCAGGGCCTAGAAGTGATCAAGAAATTTATCCAGTATTTCCTCAAGAGTGTCTCAGATTTGATGGACCAAAAGATATACAAGCTACAGACCAGTCACGTGTCTAGAGATATCACTGACCAGAAGATCTATGAGATCAAGGACATCTATGAGAAAGAACAGTTGGACCAAGCTCATGGAATGGTTCTTCAAGACTACACCAAGGCCTAAGGCAGAGCCAAAGCCCTGTAGGTGGAAAATGATGCTGTCTTCCTGAATCTGTACAAAGAGTTGTACCACAGATACATCTGTGACCAAGCCAGCAGGGGTCCCTTCTTGGAGTAGATATTTGAGTCCTGCTATGACTACAGAAACCTCCTCAACTACATTCTCAGTACTGATGGGCCTGCACAGCTGGGAGTGCCAGACCAGTGGCTCTGGGACTACCACTTCAGTCGTTTAAAGTCATTTAACCAGTACCTCTGTAAGATGGTTAAGAAGTCATGGTCGACTGTCAGGGACGCTGCTGGGGTCCCCAACAGTGCCGGGAAGCGAAGTTCCCTTTTTACCTCCGGGCCGGAGGGGAATGGATGAAAACTCAGGAATCCAATGGAATTTTAAAAGTGCTTTACTATCACAGGTTCCAATATACAAACCAAGAGCAGGAAACCCTCTGGACTCTGGGTTCCCAGCTAGGCCCCAGCCACGTGTAGGCCAAGATGGCTGCCACCACGTGTTGAGGCCCAACAGAGAATGGAGAGGGATGGAGAAGCAAAACGCCAAGGGAAGCCGAAATGGAAAAAAAAAGCTTCTTTTTTCTTGCAGCTAGAAATTCGCCCAAACTCCCCAGCCCGGCCCATTCTGGACTGGGCTATCTAGAGCTGAAAACAGGATAGAAATGTAGCAACTTCAGAAGGCCTTCTGGTTGTTTACAAGGATCCAGAGCTAATTCAAAGCCTCCCTAGTAGAGCTGGGAGGAGCTGTAAGATAAATGTAACTTCCCCTGGCAGGGAGGGTCAAATGCCCTCAGGTAATTTCTCCCAGCAACTCACCTAATGTCTTGAACCAAGATCTGCCTGGATAAATGCCTTTATAGAGTAGAGAAGGGGGTTTCTGAGATGGCATGCCTCTGTACCAAAGACTATACTAATGCCAGTTAAATATTTCTCCAAGCCTTCACAAGAGTCTCGTCTACTTCATGGTAGTTTTGTATTTTAGTTGCCTTTGAGTTATCAGGGGAGCCATGCTTGCTTGCTTGGAGGCAAACAACATTTCTCTCTGGTCTAATTACTTAAGAGATTCAGCGTGGCCAGGCAAATATGCTGGTAAGATCTAGCTAGTCCCACGATGATTGTGGTAGCATGAGAGAATATTTATACCAGCCAGTACAAAATACATGGTTAGATAAACTGCCACATTTAAACTACCCCCTTATCTACAAAGTGATCTCCAAAGGCAATCCAGGGCAGATGCAGAGGCTTTTAGGTGTCCTGCAACAGTCGACTTCCTTTGTTGGATCTGGAACATGTACAGCGTCCTCAATGTGCTGCACCTGTTGGTGGACAAAGGCAACATCAACCAGCGGCTGCTACTGCGCTGTAAGATGCTTAGCTACTTCAGTTTCGTGGGCTTCCTGTGCCTGCCCTTGCTGCTCAGGGTCTACCATCAGTACCATTAGGTCATCAGTGTGCTGAAGGACATTGAACTGAACAAGAAAGCATGTACTCCCACAGGCCTGAGTGCCAGATCATCAACTACTATTACGTGAACTCTGCTTATCTGATGATGCAGAGCTAACAGGACACCAGTAGGGTCTTTTTTCAACATTTTCTCTAAATCCATAGGTCCAAGAACATTTTAAGATGACCACTTATAACTTTGAGTTGGTCAAAAAGCAGAGCAAACAGATGTACTTGCTGCTGACCATCATTCTGGACATGTATATGAAATGCTCCTATGAGAATGTCCTGGGGATGTGCAGGTCAGTGCCAAGATGCTGTTCATACAGAAGGGGCACATGCCAGTCTAGGCACACTCTTCAGCTGCTCTTGCCCCAAGTTCCTGTTGCCAGTGGTGCCAACTACAACAACATGCACCCCAACTACCACAAGGAGCCCTTCCTGCTAGAGGTGTTCTTGGAGGAGATGCAACAGCCCAGGGCTCCTTCATCCATACTTTCCTTTACACCTCCATGCCCATGGCCAAGTTAGCAATCTTCCTACACCTCAGCAATCAGGAAATCCTGTTTGTTTTGAAGAACAGGTTGAAGACACTCTCCCCACCAGGTGCATTCCGGTAGGGCAGCCCCCAAGGCACCCCTTTCCAGCATAAAGGGCTTGACCTTTGAGATGGGGACCAAGTCACACCCAGCCTCCTCAGAACACCCTCCTGGCGCCATCTGCCCGGACCCCAGCAACTCCCACTCTCCCCACCAGGTGCATTCCCGCAGCGGGCAGCCCCCAAGGCACCCCTTTCCAGCATAAAGGGCTGGAACTGGCACTTTGAGAAGGGGACCAAGCCACACCCAGCTTTTTCAGATCTTCCACTGGACTACCTCCATCCCGACCCCCTGACTCCAGAACCACCCAGCGACACTCCAAAATTCAAAACCGGCGTGGACACGATTTGCCACTACATTCTTTGCTATACATCCCTAACTGCAAAGTAATTCAGGCAAAAGTAATTCAGGCACCTACTAACTCTATTGACTAGTCACCCAGAACACACATTTTCAACCTACGATACTCATTATGGTAAAGCAAAGCAGAATTCCTTCAAGCTCTATGATTGAAGTCACTAATACAGATAAGTCAAGCAATAATGATGAGCTATATAACCTCTCTGAAAAGGAATTTTGGAAGGAACTGTTAAAGATTCACAAGGAACTCAAAGAAACAATGGAATACAAAGTCAATAAAATACAAGAGGACATAAGAGCAAAATTGAGTAAATTTCAGACCAAAGTAGAAATGACAGATATTAAAAATGAGGTAAGTGAACTGAAAAACACAGGGGAAGGCCTCCAAAAGTAGAGTAACAGCTACTGAAGAAAGAATTAGTGATTTGGAAGATGAGGGTTCAGAGATTCTGCAGACAACACCAGAAGATGGAGAAAAGACTCACAATCAACAAACAGACTACCAGAGAAAATCCGGATGAAGCCAAAAAGGAACAACATACGCATCATTGGGGTCCCAGAAGGGCAAGAAGAAAACCCTGATGAAGAAGAAACTTTCAAATCCATCATCGCTGAGAAGTTCCCTGAACTGAAGAAAGCATGCTCCCAGATATAGGAGACCCGTAGGATACCAGCTAAAAAGAAACCCCAATAAGAATACTACAAGACACATCCTTATTAAAATGTCAAAAAACTATAGAGATAGAATACTGAAAGCAGCAAGATCAAAGAAGGAAATCACATACAAAGGAGCATCCCTGAGATTTACAGCAGACTTCTCAGATGAAACACTCCAAGCCCCAAAACAATGGTGGGATACTGTGAAAAGACTCAATGAACTGCAGGCTTCACCAAGAATTCTTTACCCAGCTAGACTTACTTTCAGATGTGAAGGAAAAACACACAACTTCATGGATACAAAACTCAGGAAATTCATAGACTCATAACCAACTTTAAAAGACGGATTGAAGGGTCTAATGTAAAAAAAGACAACTCAAAACCAACAAGTTTAAACAGAAAGATGGCACAAAATCCAATGAGAATAATATCTCTCAACGTCAACAGTCTAAATGCACCAATTAAGAGACATAGGGGTGGCAAAATGGATTAATAAACTGAATCCAACATTCTGCTGCCTACAAGAAACACATCTGAGTAATCAGAGCAAACACAGACTCAAAGTCAAAGGCTGGAAGACCATTCTCCACGCAAACAACTCCTCCAAAAAGGCGGGTGTGGCCATACTTGTATCTGACAATATAGACTTCAGGCTGAAAAAGGTTAAAAGGGACAAGGAAGGCCATTTCTTAATAATTAAGGGGTATGTATACCAGGAAGAAATCACACTACTAAACATATATGTGCCAAACAAGGGGCCAGCAAAATACTTAAAAGCGACTATTAATAGACCTCAAAGAAGATATTAACAGTAGCACAATAATAGTCGGATACTTCAACACTGCCTTATCGACTATGGATAGATCGACGAGACTGAAACTCACCAGGGAAATACTGGACCTGAAGGGAAGAAATAGAAGAAAGAGAGCTGGTTGATATATACAGGGCTTTTCATCCCCAAAAAAGCTGAATACACATTTTTTTCCAGTGAACATGGAACATTTTCCAAGATAGACCATATACTGAACCACAAAGCATACCTCAACAAAATAAAAAAGATAGAAATTGTGTCAACTATCTTTTCAGATCATGATGCACTGAAAATAGGAGTAAACCATACACAGAAGCAGGGAGTCAAACCAAATACCTGAAAACTGAACAGCTCACTGCTGAACAACAAATGGGTCATAGAAGAAATCAAACAGGAAATCCAAAGATTCCTAGAAACAAATGACAATGAAGATACCAACTATCAGAACTTGTGGGACACAGCAAAAGCTGTGTTAAGATGAAAGTTCATAGCTCTGCAAGCATTCATAAGGAAAGAAGAAAGGGCCCACATAAATAACCTGACATCACAGCTGAAAATATTAGAAAAAGACCAACAAAAGGAGCCCAACCCAGGCAGAAGGAAAGGAATTAATAAAACTTAGGGAGGAAATCAACGAGCTGGAAACCAAAAAAAAACAATCCGAAAGATTAATAAAACCAAGAGCTGGTTCTTTGAAAAATTAAACAAGATCGACAAGCCACTGGCAAGACATGTAAGGACAGGGAAAGAGAGAACCCAAATAAACAGAATCAGAAATGAAAATGGTGACATCACAACAGAAAAGACAGAAATCCAAAAGATCATCAAAAAATTACTTTGAGAACCTGTATGCCACGAAACATGAGAACCTAGAAGAAATGGATAAATTCCTGAAGTCCTATAACCTCCCACGATTGAAACAAGAAGACCTCCAATACCTGAATAAGCCTATCTCCATTGAGGAAATTGAAACAGTAATTAAAAGTCTGCCCAAACACAAAAGCCCAGGTCCAGATGGGTTCACTAGTGAATTCTACCAAACCTTTAAGGAGGACCTACTGCCTGTCCTGTTCAAGGTCTTCCAGGAAATAGAAGAAACAGAAACACTCCCAAACAGCTTCTACGAGGCACACATCACCCTGATACCCAAAGCAGGGAGAGACAACACAAAGAAGGAAAATTACAGACCAATCTCCTCAATGAACACAGATGCTAAGATCTTCAACAAAATACTAGCAAACAGAATCCAAAGATTCATCAAAAAGATCATACATCATGACCAAGTAGGATTCATCCCGGGAATGCAAGGATGGTTCAACATTCACAAATCAATCAACATAATACATCATATCAATAAGAGAAAAAATAAAAACCATATGATCCTATCAATAGATGCAGAAAAAGCATTTGACAAGATCCAGCACCCATTCATGATTAAAACCCTCCAGAAAATGGGAATTGAAGGAAGCTTCCTCAAGGTAGTCAAAGCCATCTACCAAAAGCCCACAGCGAGTATCATTCTCAATGGGGAAAAATTGAAAGCCTTCCCCTTAAGATCAGGAACATGAACAAGGTTGCCCTCTCTCACCTCTTTTATTCAATATAGTACTGGAAGTACTCGCCATAGCAATCAGAGAAGAAAAAGGACATTAAGGGCATCCAGATAGGCAAGGAAGAAATCAAGCTATCATTATTTGCAGATGACATGATATTATAACTGGAGAACCCTAAACTCTCGACCCAAATACTCTTAGAAACAATAGATATGTATAGTAGAGTGGCAGGGTACAAAATCAATACCCAAAAAGTCGGTGGCTTTCCTATACACAAATAATGAAAGAGAAGAAAGGGATATTAAGAAATCGATTCCATTCTCAATTGTACCACAGAAAATCAAATACCTAGGAATCAGTTTAACCAAGTGTGTAAAAGGACCTATACAAAGAGAACTACAAGACACTGCTTCAAGAAATAAAAGAGGACACGAGGAAATGGAAACACATTCCCTGCTCATGGATGGGGAGAATTAACATTGTCAAGATGGTAATACTCCCTAGAGCTTTGTACAGATTCAATGTAGTTTCTATAAGGATACCCATGACATTCTTTAAAGAAATTGACCAAACACTCCTGAAATTCATATGGAATAATAAACCCCCATGGATAGCTAAAGCAATCCTTGGGAAAAAGAAGATGGGAGGCATCACCTTTCCCAACCTCAAACTGTACTACAAAGCAGCAGTAATAAAAACAGCGTGGTACTGGAATAAAAACAGACCTGTGGATCTATGGAATAGAGTTGAGTATTCTGACACCCACCCTCAAACACATGATCAGCTAATCTTTGATAAAGGTGCAAAGAGTCCAAACTGGAGTAAGGAAAGCCTCTTCAACAAGTGGTGCTGGGAAAACTGGACAGCTACATGTAAAAAAATGAATTTGGATCTGTGTCTAACACCTTGCACAAAAATCAGATCAAAATGGATTAAAGATCTCAATATCAGACCTGAATCCATAAAGTACATTGAAGAAAATATAGGAAAAACCCTCCACGACATTGAAGCTAAAGACATCTTCAAAGGTGAAACACCATTAACAAAGCAACTAGAAGAAAACATAAACATATGGGACTACATGAAACTAAAGAGCTTCTGCACCTCAAAAGAAACAGTGACCAAGATAGAAAGACAGTCCACAGAATGGGAAAGAATATTCACCCAATACCCATCTGATAAGGGGTTAATATCCAGGATATATCAGGCACTGGTACAGCTATATAAGAAGAAAACAGTTAACCCCATAAAAAATGGGGAGAAGAGATGAACAGAAACTTTGACAAGGAAGAAATTCGAATGGCCAAAAGGCATATGAAAAAATGCTCATCATCACTAATCATCAGAGAGGTGCAAATCAAAACAACAATGAGATACCACCTCACACCACAGAGACTGGCCCATATTCAAAAGGGTAAAAGCAACAAGTGCTGGCGTGGATGTGGGGAAAAGGGGACACTCATCCATTGTTGGTGGGAATGCCGGCTGGTACAGCCTTTCTGGAAAACAATATGGACATTCCTCCAAAGACTAGAAATTGAGCTCCCTTTTGACCCAGCCATACCACTCCTGGGAATATACCCTGGGAAGCCAAAAACACACAGCGGAAACACAATCTGCACTTTTATTTTCATAGCAGCACTATTCACAATAGCCAGAACCTGGAAACAACCAGTATGCCCGAGAACTGATGACTGGATAAAG
This sequence comes from Cryptotis parvus, assembly GCA_021461705.1. Taxonomy (NCBI): domain Eukaryota; kingdom Metazoa; phylum Chordata; class Mammalia; order Eulipotyphla; family Soricidae; genus Cryptotis; species Cryptotis parvus. The sequence continues at coordinate 1,303 of JAJIBD010005905.1, read as the reverse complement.
AAACTGTGGTACATCTACACAATGGAATACTATGCAGCTGTTAGGAAAAATGAAGTTATGAAATTTGCCTATAAATGGATGGACATGGAAAGGATCATGTTGAGTGAAATTAGTCAGAAGGAAAGAGAGAGACATAGAGTGACTGCATTTATTTGCATGACATAAATATATCAGGTGGTCTTACCAAAAGTGGAAATTACCTCAAACATGAGGGAGTCAGAGGTTAGGTAAGACAGAGAAGGGAACATGTGTGAATAAATGTCGAAAGGGCTGATACCAACATAGAACTGAGCATTAAATACAGGGAAAAAAATGCACATGATGGCTTCCAAGTGTATGTAGTGCAACCCACAATGTGTAGGTGAAGGAAGGGAGAGAGAGGGAGAAAAAAGAGATAAAGAACCTGCCATTTAGGCAGGCTATGGGAGGGGGGAGGGAATTGGGGACATTGGTGGTGGGAAATGGGCACTGGTGGAGGGTGGGTGCTGGAACACTATGTGACCGAAACCTCCAAACATGAACAACGTTGTAATTGTATATCTCACGGTGGTATAATAAAATGTTTAATTAAAAAAAAAAAAACAACAGGATGAAGAGCCTGGTGTAAACCAACAGTATCCTGGCCCTATACAGTGAGTTCCAGTTTACCTTAGAGGTGGACTTATACATCAAGGACAAGATAGATCTACATTGCAGGCACCAAGTTTGCCCAGCGCTATGGGGACTTTTTACCAGTCAGATTCACAAATTCAAGAAACTCAACCAGACTTTGAAGAAGATGGGTCAGTGGCTCAAGCACTGTCAGGATATGGCTTCTATTAGACAGAATAAATATGATGGCATGTTTGCTGCCACCACACATGTGTATTCCCCTGCCCATGAGCGAGTCAGTCTGCAGGTGGGGAGGTACTGGTCTGATGAGGACTAAGACGTTTCACTGGGGCTCAGTAAAAGAACCCTTTTTGGAAAAAAAAATTTCCTTAAGATGAGAGGCAATATTTAATGTATCAATTCTTTTATCGAGGTTTCATGGGATATTAACTTCTCAGAACTTCAAGTTTGTGCACATATGATGTATTTAGATAATTCCACTGACATGCAATACTGTAGAAGTAGAAAACTCCTGGGCAATTAAGGGAGAGATTAAGTCCACGGAAAATGTTCCATACTTTTATATCTGGTAAGAGAATAAGACCCAGAGATTTAGACATAATATAAGATTTACTAAGTATTATTTATCAATATGACCCAAACTATGTTTGGTGCACAGACTGGGAAGCAGAAAGACAAAGAACATCTTGCC
>JAJIBD010005904.1:0-130524 GCA_021461705.1 Cryptotis parvus | reverse complement strand
TGCCCTGAGCACATCAGTTTTGACCCAAAAAGAGACAAAAAAAACTTATATATAAAATGTTTCATTCTTTATATCCTCTCCCTAACCTATGAAGGGAAGCAGTAAAGTTCTTGTGTATTAACTACAGAGAAACATAATCATATCACTATCAGCAGAAGAAATAACTACAATTTCCTGAGGGAAAAAGTCTAAAATAATGGTAAAATCTGAACAGTTCTGTTTTTATTGCTAATTTCCATTCACTGACACTAGATTTGGTAGGAAAATGATTTTACTATTCTGTCTCAAACACTGAAGAAATATTCTTAAATTATCTTTAGAAGTCCTTTCTTTGTACCCTAAGGTCATTAATATCTAGAAATTCAAGAATCACTAAGAAATTTTTCCTGAGAATCACCAATTACTTTTGCCTACCCTTTCTCACAAAACAATGTATCACAGATATATAAAAATCCTAAAACCAGAGACTTCATAGTTGTTTCTGTGCCTTTTAAATCAGATTAATGTTTTTGTATTATAGTCTCATCAAAAATTAAACAAAAATTACACACAGGTACAAATTTTAAATGTCTATATATAATTCATGAAATAATATCAAAGCAGTTTCCTTTTAGACTGTGATTTTTTTAATTTTGAATATTTAGAAAGAACACAAGGTAGATGGCATTGGAATAGGTACTGTGTTAAGTATATGCTTAAGAAAAGCACTATTCACATTATCCAAGATCTGGAATCAGTCAAAGTGCCCAATAAAGATGACTGGATAAAGTGTGGTATATATACATAATGGAATACTACTCAACTATAAGAAATCAAATCATGTAATTACCTGCTACATAGATAAAACTCAAAAACATCATACTGAGTGGTCAGTCAGGGGATGAACAGATACAGAATAATCTCTCTCATCTGTGAAATATAAAGAAAAAATACTAATGAGGTGAGCGCAACAAATGGCCAAAAGCAAAAGAATTGGAAAGTTGGTTTTCAGAACAGAGATCACCTGCGTTAGGTGGGTGGCATAAAAGGGGCCCTTGGGATGGTGGTGGAGGGAAGTGTGTACTCTGGTGGTCGACATAGGAATAAAAAGATGCATGCATGAAATTATCATTAGCTATATTGTCAATCATGACACCTTAAGGGGGACAAAAAGCGCTATTTTGCTAACGATATTTATGCTTCAGTATAAAAGAATTTATGGGGCAAATCCATGACTAGATGCCAAATATGATGGTACCCAAAAAAGTGCAACATTCCCTTGGAGGAAAAGATGACTGTAATTTGTGGGAATTGGTGGGAACTACTCAGCATATGTCAGCACTGGCTAAACATCTATGCTTTTTTCTGAGCAGTTAGTCAGACTGGGAAGAACCCAGAATTCAAAATGGTCCAACTTTGGTGTAAAAATCAGTCTGTCATCTAAAATCTGAGGTTCAGCATTAGTAAATAGAAATAATAAAACTCTCACTCGACATTGTGAACGTTAAATCAGGCATAAATAGCATGAGCCTCAAATACACAAACGTGACTTTTTTAAGACAGAAGCTATCATATTTACCATGAGCCTCACAATAAGTTTGTGTAGTTGTGACTTATTGTCACAATTGATAAGTTTGTGAAGTCACAGGATGTGACTGTTTGAGATCGAAGCTATCATATTTACTATTTTGAATCTTTTTTTTTTTTTTTGCTTTCTGGGTCATACCTGGCAATGCACAAAAGTTACTCCTGACTCTGCACTCAAGAATTACTCTTGGTGGAACTAGGGAGACCATAGGAATGCCGGGGACCACATCAGGCTGTGCAAGGCAAATGCCCTCTCTGCTGGACTATTACTCCAGCCCCACCATTTTGTATATTTATAGGCTGCAGTAATCTTAACTCATGAGAATTTGGTTATCCTAGATCTTGAATCCCAACTCTCTACCATGTAAATAGGGAATTTTTCCAAGCCAGCATAGAATTCTTCATACGTATCAACCCCCTTAGTCTGGGTATGTAATACACAACGATCTTCATTCTTCGCCTACATTCCACATCAAAACACACTGGCTTCTTTGTCAAGGGATGTTTGAGGGACATCTTTCCAAACATCTACAGTTCCAGACTCTGTCAAAGTGTTCCAAATAATCATGTAATCTAAATGAGTCAGTTGGTTTAGATCCTGATTTAAAAAATTCCCCAGTAATTTCTGGTAGTTTGTGAAAACTCTTCCAACTGTGCACTGTGTGAAAATTTTTCTCCTAGTGTGTAGTTAGGAATTGATAAGAAACAAATAAATTTTTAAAGGTGTTAGATACTTTGAAAAGCATTTATCATACCAAATATTGAATATTATTAGGTATTTCTTGCATAGAAACAGATATGGAAAACATAAAACCATGTATGATCTCTAGTGTCAAAACCAACAGATTTTAATGTGCTGTTTCTCTATCTCCAATGCCTAACATGCTATCATTTCACTGGTGTATCTAATCTTTTGTTTTTATTTCTTTTAATTGAGATAAACTGCTTTACAAAGTTATTCATGATTTTTAGGCATACAACATTCCAAAACCAATCCCTTCACCAGCGTCCACTTCCATCAACCAATGTTCCCAGTTTTCCTCCCAACCCACCCCTACAACATTTTTTACATTCCCATAGTTTACAATTCCATTACTGATTATATTTTACGCATAACACTGTACCACCTTCCAGCACCCCTTCTTCCACCAGAATGACTATTTCTTTGCACCATCTTTCTGGTATTCCCTTCCCATTCTTTTCCACCTCACCCTTGTGGGATGTTTCCTACTGAAGACCAGTTCTCATGCATTTAATTTCTATTGCCTTTGGGCATGTTATTCTCCTACTGTGTTTCTTTATATTACACATATTAAAGACATTCTGTCTCTGTAGCTCTCTTTGCTGAAGTCAAGTCAGTATAATACTCTCCAGATCTTTCACATAGCAACAAATAGCAGGACCACATCTTTTCTTATATGCTTCCTATAACTGCAGAGTATACCATTATGAACATGTACCATGGTTTCTTTACCAAATCAACTGGTTTTTTGAACATATGGGCTGTTTTCAGATTTTGACTATTGTTAATAGTGTTGCAATGAACACAGACATGCAAATGTCTTTCTGATTTGTGTTTTAGGCCCTTCAGGCATATATTCTAAGAAGTGAAATTGCTGGATTATGCTGAAGGCCAATTCCTAATTTCTTGAGAAGTGTCCATATAACCTTCCAAAATTCATGGACTGTTGGAGGACATGCCTTAGTAAGGTTCTGGTCACAGCAACCCAGAGCCCCTGCATCTGCTAAGGCCATCTGCATTCTGCCTGAAGTTCTTACAGTTCACACTAGTAAACTGAGGGGCAGGATGGAAGAGATGTTTGATTTTATAACTTTATATGGCAGATTATTCTTATCATGGGTCTATGCTAGCTTCAGTGCATCTCTCTTAACACTACAGGTCCCTACGGGGAACACAAATGTAGTTTCTCCAGGAGATCACTTGGTGATGTTTGGATCCACCATTGTAAATAATCCTGCTAGGTCAAAGAGACATGCAGTTTGCCTTTGGGCAAACAAACCTGACTCTGTAACACTAAAAGCAAAGCAAGCAATATTGTTCTGACAGTCTAGACCTTGTGGAGGTTTTGAGATGGCAGCTGGCAATATATATATATATATACTGAGATGAAATGTAATTGAGGACTTTAATTCCTTACCATGAATATATATATATATGTATATATATATGTATATATATATATATATATTCCTCAATTACATTATATAAAGTCCTCAATTACATTTCATCTCAGATGTCCTCCCTCCATCTCTACAAGTATCTTCTCAAGAGTTTGTAAAATGATTCCTAGCTCTGGTGAATTAGCATTTGTAAGGTCTGGACAAGTGCTCACACTTGGAAGTGATAGACTTTTGACCCTGACTGAGACTCATCCTTATAAAGGGGGATATAAAAGCTTGCTCTTGCTCTCGCTTGCTCTCTCTATCTCTCTCCTTCTCCCTTTCCCTCTCCCTCTCCCTCCCTCCATCCTTTTCTTCCCCATGTATCTTCTCTCTCTCTTTCTCTCCCTCCTTCTCTCCTCATCTCTCCCCATCTCTCTCTTCCTCCCACCCTCCCTCCTTCTCTCTCCCCTTGTCTCCTCTCTTTCTTTCTCTCTCTCCCTCCCCTCCTTATCTCCCCTATCTTTCTCTCTCTCTCTCTCTCTCTCTCTCTGTCTCTCCTCATTCATGACTCCCCTCCCCACCCACTAGGCTCTCTTTCTGCCATCCATTTTCTTCCTTCTGGTTCTGCACTCCTGTCTGAGCACATGGTCTGTGTCTAGTGGCCATCTTAGCTGAGAATCCTAGCCTGAGCACGTGGTCTGGGTCTGGAGAAATTGGAAGTTTGGGGTTTTCCTGTCCTTGGATTGTAATACAAGAACTTGAATAAGTAAAGCTTTTTGGAACTTTGCTGGATTCATGAACCTCATCTGCCGTCCACCTGTCCTTTGGGGTAGAAGGGAATCCCACTTCCTGATACTGCGGGGGAACCAAGAGGCTCCCTGACAGTGGAACAGTTGACAGTTCCATCAAAAGTGAATAAGCAACCCTTTTTCCTGCATCCACACAAACACTGGTTGTTGGGTGATGTCCTACTTTAAGTTCTAGCTACACTTAGCTTGCAGCCCTCCCAGCTCTGCTCAGGAGGCTTTGAATCAGCTCTGGTGCTTGTAAATGCCAGAAGGCCACCTGAAGTGCTGCATGTCAACAGAGTTGTTTACCTGTATTCATCTCTAGATAGCCCAGCCCACAATGGGCCCCGCTGGTAAGTTTTGGCGGATATCTATCTATAAAATAAGCTGGCAGAAGAGAAAGGCCCTTTTTGCCATTTCGGCTTCCCTTGGCTTCTGCCTATCCATTTTCTGTTAGGTTTCAACTCGTGGTGGCAGCCATTTTGGCCTACACGTGGCTGGGGCCTAGCTGGGAACCCAGAGAGTCTGGAGTTTTTCCCTGCTCTTGGATTATATATCAGAATCTGTGATAGTAAAGCCCCTTTAAAACTGAGCCGGATCTCTGAGTTTTCATCCATTCCCTGCTGGCTTTGGAGGTAGAAGGGAACTTGCTTCCTGGTATTGTTGGGGACCCCAGCAGCTCCCCAACAACTGGTTGTTTTTGTTCTTTTTGATGTATATCAGTCACTGGTCTCTCATTGTTATTTGATTTGCATTTTCTTGATGATGAGTGATTCAGACCATGTTTTCATTTGCTTTTTGGTCATTTTTATGCCTTCTTTGACAAAGCTTTTGTTCATCTCTATATATTTCTTATGGAGATGGAAGTTTGTCTTTTTTACAAAGTCCTACCAATGATTTACATACCTTAGATATAAGGTATAAGAATACCTTATATCTTATATATAAGAATACCCATGACATTTTTTCAATAAAAAATAAATAAAACACTTCTGAAATTCATATGGAATAATAATCCTCCCCCATAGTGAAAAAAATCCCTAAGGAAAATAAAATAAGGCATTGCTTTCCCCAACTTTAAACTGTTCTGTAAAACTGTAGTAATTTGAACAGTGTGGTTCTGGGATAAGGACAGACTCTCAGATCAATGGAATAAAATTGAGAATCCAGAAACAGATCCTTAAGTATATTGGCAATTAACCTTTGATGAGTGAGCAAAAAAAAAGTATGAAGTGGAGCAAGGAAAGTATCTTTAACAAGTGATGCTGGCAAAACTGGTCAACCACATACACACACAGACACACACAGACACACACTGACACACACACACAATGAATGCAGAACCCTTTCAATATCATGCACAAAAGTCTAATCAAAAATGGATAAATTGCAGTCATTTTCAAACCCAGACTCCACAGCTCATTAAAGCCCCACCCAAGAGAGAAGCCGATTTCAAAACCAGGTATGTGGGTCACTGCAGCTAAACTCACAAGGCTTTCATGGAGCTGGAGCTGGGGACCCTCCCTCACCACTGCACCCTCCAGAAATCCCAGTGATCGTGCCCACAACTGCTTCTGGTGCTATGGCCATGACTGAGAGATGCAGGCACACACAGAGCTACAGTTCTCCCCATGACCAGCCTGGTATATAAATGTACCAGGTTTCCCATCACTGTTGAGAGGATTAAATAGTCGTGATTTTATCATTACCATTCCATATTTGGGCTATAATGATCAATATAACTAGTGCTGGCTAGGGGAGCAGACATGAGGATGGGAGGTGAGTGGGAATTGAGGGTCTTTGGTGGTGGTGGGAGCACACTGGTAGTGGAAGTGTTGTTGAGTGATAAATATTTTTAACGACTATATTGTGAAAAACTTTGTTCTTTGTAAATTACAGTGTTTAAATAAAGCAAAAAACATGGATTAAAGACCTCAATATCCGACCTTAGTTTATAGGTTACACTGAGGAAACCATAGGTAGAACTCTACATGACACTTAAATTAGAGACATCTTTTAGGAATCAAAGCCATTGGCCAAGCATTTGGAAATAAAGATAAACAATTGGAAATAGATATGTTAATATCCAAGATATGTAAAGCACTGGTAGAACTTTTCAGTAGTATATTTTAACAACAATGATGAAATAACCTCTACTGTCAGAGGTTTCCAAAATATATCCAGTTTCTGGAATAAGAACTTAAATGTTTCATTGCAAGAATTATTTACTATAATATTTGGTTATATCTGAAATAATAATGCAAATGTTTTATATTTTTAACCTCATAATAACTTTTATTTATTGGTGCCAGTTCCTAAAAGAAGAAAACAAGGTACATAAAATTTTAATAAATTTTTCTATTGACCCCAAATCTTCCACAGGATATTGACTGTAGCTCTTCTAAAGAAACTCTTTTTTTTTAGTGTAAGTGAAAGTCATTTGAGGCTAAGAACTGCTCTAGCATTTCTGCATTGGTTTCTCCATATGAACATTTCTTGAGCTTCAATTAGTAATATTGCAAAACAGTGAATATGCATATATTTCTATAAGAAACATATTTTATGTGTCAACCTGACTGGGCTAAAGGATTCCCAGATGGCAAAGCATTATTTCTGTCTATCTATGAAGGCATTTCCAAGAGAAATTAGCATCTGAATCAGTAGACTAAGTAAAGATCTGCCCTCGCCAATATGAGCAGGCATCATCCAATCTGTTGAGACTTAAATACAACAAAAAGTTGAAGGACAAATTCTCTTTCTTCTAGAGCAGTCATTGTCATCTCTCCTGGGCTATCAGAGCTCCTGTCCCCAGTCCTAACACCAGAAGCGCACACTTACCTCAAGCTGAAATTGACAACATCACATTATGCCACCATCACCTCCCACCCACTAATTCACAGATCTTCAGACTTGATTGAATTTCAGGTCTCCATCTCTTTCCAAAAATCAAATGCTCTTATGAAAGTTTCTCTGCTGTTTTATTATATTGTATTAAAGGCTTTAATTTTCTTATTTACATAGGTCTAAATCATAAATCAATCACTAGTTAGCTCTTATTTATTTATTTTCTGACCATTCTATTTGCTGGTCCTTAAAGTTCTGTTGGAGTAAGCAATATGAAGTAAATTTCTTATGTGCCTAAGGGGGTAGGTTGGGATTGAGAGGGAAACTGGGGATAATGGTGGAAGGAAGCCTCACACTGCTGATGCTGGAACACTAAGTGCTTGAAACAACTGTATAAGGCACAACTTTGGTGTTGCTCATAAAAAAGTTTGAATAAAATAATACAACTTAGAAAAGAAAAAGAAAAAATTTCTACATTAAAGAGGAAGTGAAAGAATAATTACACTAATAAAATAAAAACAGGAATTATGTGATATGTGTGTGTATAGTTATATGATACAGTAAAAAAAGCAGTTCCTAAGAAAAGAACTTAGAGGTGCCACTCTCCCTGCTCCAAGCATGTGCTCCCTCTAGAATGGCTACTGCCAGCAAATGCTAAAAGCTGAACGAAAGTTTGGCTTTTGTCAATCAAAACAAAACAGGAATTGTCTTCCTATTTATTTCAGCAAATATAAAGTAGATATTTTGTAAGAACAAAGTCGCATTATGCAAATATTCAAAAAGAGATACTTATAATTTTGCTATTCATCCATTTTCCATTTTATCCAGTGGAAAATATCAGTGTATCATGAAACATAGAACTTTTAAACATATATAGATATTGGGTAATCTGCTAATGAATTTCAAATATTCATATATCTGTATATATATTTATACACATATGCATGTATATAAGAATTGAGTAATATGTACATATACACATTTACAGAAAAAAGTGAGACATCAATACAGTAGGATTATTTTCTACAGACTTGATCAGCTGGCTTGTTCTAACAAGCATGTGGTTGCCTTAAGTATAATTAAGTAGAAAGTCCAATCAATGTTTGATTTCCATTAAAAGCACGTGCATGCTCTCATACATGGGTACAATTTTTTAAACTATTGAAGTATACTCACTAAAAATTTGGATGTGAAGAACGCTAAAATGAGAGAAACTTGGTGCAAAATATGTCTTGATTACTCTATTTCCAACCAGAATAATAATTCATCTCCTACCTTTTTTTCCACATTCGGTACTATTTCTCCATAATTCAGATATTCTCAGGATTTGTTTTTTTTTAATCACAGGTACTTTTATGTACACAATTTACTTACAAGTGAAGGGAAATAATTTTGTGGATTTTTTATCTCATTAAGTGGTTTGTTATCACAGTTTAAAGCTATCAGGTTTATGTCCTATATCTTATCTCTACACCAGACTTCGATGAATCAGCAAGGAAACATAACACATTAAGTAGTAATAATTGGAGCTGGAACAATAGCACAGTGGAAAGGGCATTTGCCTTGCACACAGTTGACCCGTGTTCAATCCCGGGCATCCCATATGGTCCCCCAAGCACCGCCAGGAGTAATTCCTAAGAGAAAAGCCAGGAGTAACCCCTGAGCATCGCCATATATGACCCCTCCAAAAAAGTAGTAATAATTTTCTATTTTAAAATGATTTATAGAAATCCATCTTATTTGTAATATCAGACATATTCCTATTCATTTTCTGTGGTTTAAACATATACTTTCTGTGGTTTAAACATATTTAAACAAAAGTATAATAGTTTCACTGTCCTTCCATTTTTTCCCAAGGTACCAATAATAATAATATAACATGGTTCTTAGTAATTTCTTTGTATACACTAGAAATGTTTCCATTTGTAATTACTATTATGTTTTCTAAAGATCACCTTTATATAATGTGCATATATACATATACAAATAATACTTAACCAATATATTGAATACACACTGCTACTCCTCATTCTAACACCAACTTAACTTCTTTGTTTAATTTCTTTTTATTTTGTTTGTTTGAGGGCCACATCCAGAGATGCTTAGGGCTTACTCCTGAGGGACTTGCAAAATCATATATGGGATAGTGGGGAGAGAACCAGGACTGGTTCCATGCAAAACAAGTGTCTTAGCCACTGCCAAAAACTGGCCTCTAGAGTCTTTCCCAGAGCCCATGAAAAGGGCCTGTTCTGAATACTTTGGGAACACACAGGGTTTTATGCAGTCCAGTCCACAGATATATGATATATATGAAACATATATGATACATATATGATAGTGACCTCCAGTGGCACCCAGGACCTATTCCCTAGAATATGTGAATGCTGTCTTGAGTGACATGAGGCAGTATTCAGGATTAAATTCATCCTAAAATGGGAAAATATACTGAAATATCTGAATGGTCCTGATTGTAATTGCACGTGTACTCTTAAGATCAAATCATAGGTTTAACTTTTGTGCAGCAGAAGCAATGAGAAAGATGCTACAATGCAATGTCTTTGGCGATGGAGAGAATCTCTGAGGCAAAGAATTTCATTCAAAAGGGCAAGGAAAGTGTTTTCCCAAATTCTCTAGAGAGAGCATGGCCCAGTCAATACCTTATATTAGGTTAGTTTTAATCTAATAAAATTTATTTCAGACTTATTTCCAGAATTTTAAGCCCCCAAGTTTGTGGCAATTTGTTAGAGCATCCATAAGGAACCAAAACACTTGGGGACAAAATTTTGTAATAAAATCACTTTGGCATTTCAATCACTTAGTCGTCTTGGAAGTCATTCTTTTATTTCACTCATCTCTAAAAGAGTAAAATATTATAGCAAGATGTCAGTATATACATGAACATGCATGCACACATTTAAAATGCAAATGATCATAAGTACAAAACATTTCAAGAATTTGAAAGCCTAAAGATATGGCAGGCAAGCTACCCTAAACCAGATGGCTAACTAATGGATTCAGCAGTTGTCCTATAAGGATATTAAATTCAAATATCAAAAGCTGTAATATCCTGAATACTGTGACTTGAATATAAAAAAGAAATCACTAGCACAGAAATTTTTATAAAGCAAACTGGCATCACAAGAAGGGTAAGATAATCAAATGACACGGTAAATATCAATGAACTTTACTGAATTTCTGGTCTGAATTTCCATAGTCTGTAATAAATCTTAAATCTACTCAACATATCTTGTTTCTTGTTTTTAAAGATGCAAATGTGATCCTATTCTTCCCTCATTGACATATATGTTTACTCCTCTGTGAGTGTAGGCCTTTCAATTCAAATTTACAAATACACATTCTAACCATTAAAACAGGCTTTTATTTCTTCACTTCCACTGACAAATATTTATTCTTTTCTCACTATTCATATTACTATATATATTTTCTATATATATATTTTTTTCTATTTATATTTACTATAGATATTAGTAAATATATATTTTCATATTTGCTTCTACGATTCATTAGTTTCTTTACACTTATGATATAGGCCAGGAGAATAATCACAAATTATTATTGTGATTATAATAATCACAATTTTTTTGTGATTATTCTCCTGTGATCTATTTCTATGGCAAAAGAAAATTATGTCAAAGTTAATTTAAGAGAAAGAGGGATAACTATCCAATTTCTCCTGTTTTTAAGTTTATAGAATTGTTCTCTGCAAATTGATTGTCTTGATATACTGTGGTCATTATCCAAATATTAACTTCTAATTCATCAAATGCTAGGAATAGTATAACTTTAGAGAATATAGAGTTCTATAAGATTGTTTTAAAATTGATAGATCACATATGGAATCGACGTCACCAATGAAACAAAATAGTAAAATTTGTGATCATTCAGAGCAGATTCTCAATAAATGTTAACTTTGTTTTTTGTTTGGTTTGGGTCAAACCTGCTTGTGCTCAAAACTTACTCCTGGCTTTTCACTTACGGATCACTTCTGGTAGATTTGGGGGAACATATGGGATGCTGTGGATCAGACTTGGGTGGGCCGTGCAAGCAAGAACCTTACCCACTGTATTACAATTCCAGCCCCACAAATGCTAGTATTTTTGTTAATATATTTAGTAAGAATTACATTGTATCAGGAAGTTTATAACCATTCCTGTGAAGAGTATATCTCAGATGTCATTATCACTACTTCATTAGAGTGTTAATAAATTAGGAAACTGAGCAATAAGTGATTAGGAAGTTTAGTCCGTTTTCTAGCATATTATTAGCGTGACCTAAACAAAGTTGCAAGATATCAAGAAGATGAAAGCAAGTGCTTCATTCTTTAGATAAGTTATATGTTATCTGCTTGCTATGGGTCATAGGCCATAGGTCATAGATAATTATTAAAATCTGTAATAGTAAAACATACATTTTGTTTAAGCAGTAAGAACTCTATGCCTAGTCTATTTAGTCCTATATAAAAAAAATCCATCTAGGCAAACCCACCATAGAGGCAGGCTGGGGAAGAGGGAGGAAATCAGGGAATATTGGTGATGGAAAATGTGCACTGGTGGAGTGATGGATGCTGGAACACTGTATGACTGAAACCTATTCATGAACAGTTTTGTAATTTTATTTCTCACGGTGGTATAATAAAATGTTTTAAATCTCCATCTAATTTTTAGGGGCCAATATTTCTAACAGCACTATAAGTTTGCCTTTAGTTCCATGATGTGTCTATACTCTAGACTATCTCCTTAAGACCCTTTAACAGACTTTTTTTGAACCTAGGAATTGGAAAAAATCTGCAGATACAATTTAAAAGATCTCCTTATAACAATAGAGTTTGACCATACAATTTCTTATCCCACAGCCTAATCCTCAAACTTTCTGCACATAACATAAATATATATGTACATATTACGATACCAATATCCAAGGTCAAGTGAAACATATATCAGGAGATCTTGTCAAAGGTGGAAATTATCACAAACGTGTGGGAGTCAGAGGCTAGGCAAGACAGAAAATGGAACAGGGTGCTAACAATTGTCGAGGGTACTAATGCCAACCTAGAACTGAGCATTAAATAGAGGCAAAAGGATACAAATGACAACCCTTTAATGTATGTTCTGTAATCCATAGTCTGGAAGGGAAGGAAAAGAGAAAGAGAGAGAAACGGAAAGAAATAAAGAACCTGCCATGGAGCAGGGCTGGGGAGGGGGGAGGGAACCGGGGACGGTGGTGGTGGGAGATGGGCACTGGTGGCGGGATGGGTGCTGGAACACTGTATGACCAAAACCAAAATATGAACTTTTCAATTGTATATCTTTGTAATTGTAAAAATAAAAATTTATAAAAAAAAGAAAAAATCTTTCTGCACATTATTCTATAGTCATTCTGTCATATACATTTTTCATTCCATTTCACAGCTGCCCAGTTTCACTTTAAGAATATAATATATTTCTTCTCACCCCTCCAAATTGTTGTTGGAGGGTGAGAAGAAATATATTATATTCTTAAAGTGAAACTGGGCAGTTGTTATGTCTCTACATTTGTTATGTCTTTCTTATACATCTACATCCTTTATGGTCACATTTCATAATTTGTCTATGAAGCACCTACAGCTTTGAAATGGGGAGCCCAGGGCTAAAGAAGTGCATTGATACCGGACAATATCTTAAGAGAAAGCCTCTGGCTGTAGAAAACTTCCTGTATTTCTCTGCTGCAGTTGGAACACCGTGCTAAAGATGGGAAGTGCTAGGGACCAGGAGAACAGGCAGGCCCTAGTGAAGGAATCACCTGTATGAAGGTCACAAGAGAGACCTGGGTAGTGCCTGATAACCTGAAAGACTGAGGCCCTGCTGGATGTGAACATCAGAAGACAATCATCTCAGGGTCGCCGCCCTGTTTTAATGACCCACATTCTTGGAACATAGTAAAAAAATGTTCACCCCTACACCTTTCTTAAAAAGAAGCATTAAAGCGAAAAGGCTTCTGACATTCTCTGGACCCCTTCCTTAGGACTCAAATTCCATAATCTAAGAGTTTCCCTGCATTATATTTTTTTTCCTTTCCCTTACCTTATATACAGTCTTTTCTAAATTTGGCAAAATAAATAAGAACTCAGGTGATAGCTTCCAACTAAGGCACATTGACCTATTCGACTGTTATTTTTATGGAAACCACTAATAAAATAGCTGAATGAACCAGGAACCAATGTAGAACTTCTCAATAGCACTGCAAGATCAAGCTTTTGTCACTTGTCACTTGTCTTCCTGTTGATCATCGATTTACTCGAGCAGATGCAAGTAACGTCTCCATTCATTGGGAATGAGGTCCATTATTGTTAATGTTTTTGGCATATCGAATTCATCACAGGTAGCTTGCCAGGCTCTGCCATGGCTCTGGGTTCATTTCAGAGGGCCCAGTCTTTTCCTATGTCAGACCATCAACCATCCAGGGGCCCACGGGGCAGTGCCACCTGCTGGCACAGCCTGGCACCACAGCCACACCTGCAACACCTCAAGGGCAGGCATCAAGTTTTAATATACAAAAATAAGAATGATGCTGAATCTCAGCAAAACTATGTTAATGAAAAATGAACTAGTTCCAGAGGCCCCATTCATTCTCAATGTAACAGACATCTCTGAATGCAGCAGTTATGTGTA
This sequence comes from Cryptotis parvus, assembly GCA_021461705.1. Lineage (NCBI taxonomy): Eukaryota > Metazoa > Chordata > Mammalia > Eulipotyphla > Soricidae > Cryptotis > Cryptotis parvus. The sequence continues at coordinate 116,534 of JAJIBD010005904.1, read as the reverse complement.
CCTAGGTCGAGAAGTCAACATGATGAACGACCTAAAACCAGAGCTGCGCAGGAGGAAGAGAGCAGCATGGAATGCCTTCAAAGGCATCGAAGAAATAGCTAGAAAGACAAAGAACCTCCAGCTCCGGGCACATCTCTTCGACTCCACTGTTCTCCCTGCATTAACATACGCCTCAGAGACCTGGGCCCTAAGAAAGCAGGATGAGAATGCTATTCGGGTCTCCCAATCTCCCAAAGAGGAATCGAAAGAGCTATGCTTGGAATATCACACCTCACTCAAGTGAGAGAAGGAACTGAGCTCCGACCTCTGTTGCTGTTCTAGAGTCAGGGACGCTGTCTCATTTGCCAAGGCATCGAAAATCATATAGGCTGGACATGTAATGCGATTTGGAGACAACCGCTGAACTAGAGCCAGTTACCCACTGGATCCCATGGGATGTCAAAAGATTATGTGGCCGCCCACCTACAAGATGGTCAGACTTCTTCATCAAGGCCCTGAACAAACGGTTTGAGGTTCTTTATATTCCTGAAGCAACCAGATGCCATTGGGCTACTCTGGCACGTGATAGGGTCAAAATGGAAATATTACTGGCGCCCGCTCGAGCAAAACAATGAATAACCGGATGTCAAGTGATCAAGTGACCAAGAATGATGCAGCTACTTAAAAACAAATATCTTATACTGTGGCGAGTTTATAAAATTAAATTTATGTGGAAGGACCACAAAGCCTCCATCTCCCTATGAAAGAATAATTGCCTTTTGACTATTACTGTTCTCCACAGAGCAGGGACTTTGCAATGACTAGAATAATGGCTTAAATGTTTTGTGTATGATTATAACTTGCCTTTACATACTACTTTATTCCAAAAAATACCAAGTGATAGTGTGAATTCCTAATCCAATTCTGTAAGTGCTATTGCCACTTCACATTGTAAAAATTATCTAACAGTAAAAAATGTTTTTCTCTCCATCTATATTTCTCACCTTAAGTCAAGAAAGTTTCCAGTATATTTTAATAAAGTGTTAAAGCAATTTACAAATCCTGGATATTTTTTACCTGGAACAGATAGAAAATAGACAGTAAAATCTATACCTACAGTTAGTCACTTAAGAGGGCTTTATTTTTAAAGTACTTACTGAGCACCAGTAAGGTGAATTTCTTTACGCCAATGAAAGTGAAATGTCTAATAGAACTGAAATATATGGCTGCCTCATTTTCCAGTCATCAGAACTCAGATTTGTAGGCATATTTAAGTGGTAGTTTTCATGTATGTATCCAGAAGTAGAGGATAAATATAGGGGATTTTTGGTCCAATCAAATTCCAGCTTTGTTTCCCTTATTAAGATGGAGAAAAGGTCTGCCCCTGTTTAGTTGCATGCATTTTTTATCTGCCCATAAGATTTTTTCTTTTGAAGGTCCTTGACATTTACATTTTTCCTATTTTTAAATGAAAAATTTTCCCTTGACATTTATACATTTCCTATATTAAACAAAAAAAAATAAAATAATAGTCCCAAATCAGAATAAAGACCTAATGTCTCATGTTTTGAGGGGTTCTATGTGTGTGTGTGCTTTGTTTGTTGTTGTTGTTGTTGTTGTTAGGTTCATACCCAGTGGTGCTCATAGCTGGCTTTACATGCAGGGATCACTCCTGAAAGGCTCAGGGGCCATCTTGCATGCCAGGGATTAAACCCAGGTCAGGTTGCCTTGTATATGTCTTACCCACTCTACTACCTCTAACCTTTTGTTTTGCTTTGTTTGGGCCACACCTGATGGTAATCAGTGCTTATTGCTGGTTCTGTGCTCAGAAACCGGGGCAGGAGCGATAGCCCAGCGGGTAGGGCATTTGCCTTGCACGCTGCTGGCCCATGTCGGCCTGGGTTCGATCCCCGGCATCCCAGATGCCCCCCGAGCACCGCCAGGAGTAATTCCTGAGTGAAGAGCCAGGAGAAACCCCTGAGCATTGCCAGGCGTGACTCAAAAAAGCAAAAAAAAAAAAAAAAAAAAGAAAGAAAGAAATCACTCGTGGCAGGCTCAGGGGATTATGCAGAGTACCAGGATCAAACTCAGGTTGGCCACTGTATCACTGTATCACTGTATCACTGTCTCCCCGCTCATCATCGATTTGCTCGAGCGGCACCAGTAACATCTTCATATGTCCTGTCTCATGCAAGTAAAGCCCAAGGGCACCTGCTTGCTCCAGGAACATAAAGAGCTTCAAAGCATTCCATCAGGTCTTGGGAAAGAGCTGATGGAATGTTAGTAACAATCTATAATTGTTACTGGTATTGGGCCTATCAAATACGACACGGGTAGCTTGCCAGGCTCTGCCGTGTGGGTAGCATACTCACCTCTAAATCCAGCATTTATTGATGAACCGCGAACACTTGCAGCCCGCGAGCCAGGCTGTGATAGGCTGTTTTGCTGGGTGGAGTTATGACGAGGGGGGAAGTCCGGATGTGGAAAATGGAGGCACTCATGGAGTGGGGGTCGCCTGGCTTGTTGCGAGGCTCTGCTGGGGTGGCGGGCCAGGGCTAGAACCTGCCTTCCCTCCTGAGCACCTCGTGAGTGGCTAGGCACAGGGAGAGCCAGTAGCAGCTCTGCCCCATGTCTGTGAGTCTCTGGATCAGCACACCTGCAGAGCTGAGGAGAACACTGAAATCTGTCCCTCTCTGGGGCTCTCCACCTTCATTATCGACCTCCTTCTCAGTATCTTGATCATCGATCCCAGTTTGGCCACATGGAAGATAAATGCCTTATTCACCCGGGACTATCACTCTGGCCCAAGTATTCTTTTTTTTAAGGTATATTTTGTTTTTATTTCTTTCTTTTTTTTAATTTTTTATTTTTACAATTACAAAGATATACAATTAAAAAAGTTCATATTTGGGTTTTGGTCATACAGTGTTCCAGCATCCATCCCGCCACCAGTGCCCATCTCCCACCACCAACGTCCCCGGTTCCCTCCCCTCCCCAGCCCTCCTCCATGTCAGGTTCTTTATTTCTTTCCATTTCTCTCTCTTCTCTTTTCCTTTCCCTTCAGACTATGGATTACAGAACATACATTAAAGGCTTGTCATGTGTATCTTTTTGCCTCTATTTAATGCTCAGTTCTAGGTTGGCATTAGTACCCTCGACAATTGTTAGCACACTGTTCCATTTTCTGTCTTACCTAACCTCTGACTCCCACACGTTTGTGATAATTTCCACCTTTGACAAGACCTCCTGATATGTTTCACTTGACCTCGGATATTGGTATCATAATATGTACATATATATTTATGTTATGCAGATAAATGCAGTCATTCTGTATCTGTCTCTCTCCTTCTGGCTAATTTCGCTCAACATAATCTTTTCCATGTCCATCCATTTATAGGCAAATTTTATCACTTCATTTTTCCTAACAGCTGCATAATATTCCATTGTGTAGATGTACCAAAGCTTTTTTATCCAGTCATCGATTTTCATGGCCCAAGTATTCTTAAAGAACAAAATATTTACATGAAAGTAACATATACAATGATCATTTACAGAAATACATGCAATAGTACTTAATAAGAAACTAGAACACAGACTCAAGGAAGGAATGGAGACAAGAAAACTCTGTACAAAAAAAAAAAGAAAAAGAAAGGAAACTGTACAGGTTGTAACACTTGGGAAGAATCTCACTAAGGTTAAACTTGAAAAATATGGAGTACAATAAATAGAAAGAGAATGATTTTTGGATATGATATTTAAGGTGAGAAAAAAAGTATGACCAAAAATCTGCTCTGAACACAGACAGAAAATACATATGGCAGACAATATTTGATCCTGGAATGTGGAAATAGCTAGAAAGATCATGAGAAGTCTGCAGGAGGTAGAGAAGGGTAACAGAAGCTAATTCAGTGGCCTGTTACAGAAGTCAAGGAATATGAAGAAAAAGATAAGAATATAGCAATGCTAAAGAAACCTTAGATGAAGCATGGAGAAAACTCTCTTTAACAATACAATCTTAATTAAGTGATCATTAATCCTACTTTTCTCCATCTTAATAATGAAGGAAATGAAGCTTGGGTGAGATTGGTCATTAATTACCTACATTTATCCTCTACTCCTGGACACAACATGAAAACTTTCACTCAATTTGTGACAATCACAAATCAGCATATAAAAAGATTTAATGTATTACAAAATAAATGCCAAAGCCAATAATATAGGCTGATAACCCTCATGCTGACCCACTTCTGGTAAACCCATGGATTCACGTCCTGTTCACATTTATGTTGTGAGAAGAGATTGTGTAACCACCTAAATAAAACCCTATGTGTTCCCCCAGAACAATAAAACTTCAGCAAAGCGATTAACTAGAGCCACAAGTCTACTAAGAAATGCAAGATTATACACATTATCTCTCACAGCCAGGCAGTGATGTTTTTAATACACTAAGGAGATATCTTCTCAAAAGAAACAGATGTTCTTCCTTGACAATAGAAATGTAAACAGAATTTTACAGACTTTTCTCCTCATTTGGCCTATTTATTTATTTATACACTACTGCCTTTGCTAAAAAATAAACTAGACAAGCTTGCAGAGATAAAATAAAATAAGATAAACAAAGCAAAAATAGGTGATGGAATCAGGACAAAAGAGCAATAAAAGTAGGAAAAATAAGATGGAGCCATGAATAACACCAATACATTTTTTAAATATGGGGGAAAAAATAAACCTATACACTGACAGGAAGTGAATCCAAAATTTGGTTCTGAGCCTTCTATTGAAAGTAGAATTACTTAGTTGATGCACAATGTTCATAAAATAAAGTATTTACTCATAAAGGGGGAAATCTGTTCTTTGACCAGAGAGCTCCAAAACAAATTTCTCTTGAAGAGTGTCAAAATCAGAGGTGAAGTGCCAGAGCAATAGTACAGGAGTGAAGGTGTTTTTTGCTTGTAGTTAGCCCCAATTTGAGTCCCTGGCACCACCTATGATCCCCTGTGCAGAGACAAGAATCGCCCATGATCACTACTGGGTATAGTGGCCAACCCCCACCTTCCTTACTCTCCAAACCTCTCCCCAATGAAACAGATGAAAATTATTAGTTTTCTGAATTGGCCAGACTCTTCCAATTTCTCATGATAGATAGCTCAACTCAAACTGGCTGAAGTGAAATTTAAATTCAAGAGTTTAAGGTACAATATTGTCAAAAATTTGGGTGATCAACCAGTGCTGTCAGATTCCCTCCAACATCTCAAGCTAGCATTTCTTTGTGTGACTTTATGTTTAATGAGATTCCTTGCTTAGAAATGACAATCACAATCAATATTTCCAAATTAACAGTATGCTCAATTAGTAACTACTAGAGGAATAGAGGCCCTTCTCTGAATGATATAGAAGAAATCCTAGAATGATTCTAGTTGCCCAACTCGGTGGCCTGACAACCTTTGACCAGCTATCGTGGTCAAGGTAAGACCCTTCATGACATAGAGGGAGGAGGCATAGTGCCTTCAAATTCATGTAAATTGAGTCTCAGATAGGTGATTCTTCAAAGTGATCCCCAAAAAGGCAAAATCCTGTTTTCTGACTGCTTATTTACAGAGAAATAGTTCAGAATCTAATAAGGATGATTTAAACTTGCATTACTGGAGTCCATGCCTTTACAACATAACTCTACAACTCTTTAAAGTGCAACATAGCATCTTTCAGGCTTACAACTCCCATGTTTAGGCTTGAATGTATTGTTATGCCAGTTTCTCGAATAGATTAAAATTTATTTGGGTGCTTTAAGAAAGAAATGATTTATAAAGATAAGAGCAAGGCTAAGTGCTCATATAAAAAACTTGAGAATATAGCAAAGAGTGCTATACAGAATATGGCAAAGTTAAGTTGCTAAATCTCCAGGGTTGAGGGTCAAGGTTTTGCTAGAGTTGAGCCTTGCAAGGGCCAGGAGTGAAAGTCATGCTTATGAAGGAAAGTGTCTGTCCTAGAGAGCACACACACACTAAGAGAAGTGGGAAAGAAATAAAATTGTGTCTTTTTTCTCTCATCCTCTATTTTTCTGTTGGGACTAGAAACTCAACCAGCAAAAAAGAAAAAGAACAGGTATTGCAGTCAGTAGTGGCGGACTTCCTGTGCCACAGACTGATAGGAAGATGCAACATAGATCTGAGGAACAAAAAGGAGAATAGCAAGCATTTGGACATCAGACAGCATGCCAGGCTGTTGCAGGACTCCTCTAAGAGCCTCTGCATCTGCTCTGAATTGCTGCCTGCAAATCACTTCATAGATAAGGGGTAGTCTAAATGTGGCAGTTTATCTGACCATGTATTCTGTACTAGCTGGTATAAATATTCTCTCATGCTACCACAATCATCGTGGGACTAGCTACATCATACCAGCATATTTGCCTGGCCACGTTGGATCCCTAAATAATTAGACCAGAGAGAAATGCTTTTTGCCTCCAAGCAAGCAAGCATGGCTCCATGATAACTCAAAGGCAACTAAAATAAAAAACTACCATGAAGTAGACGAGACTTGTGAAGGCTTGGAGAAATATTTAACTGTACTAGTATTAGACTTTGGTACAGACACAAGCCATCTCGAAACCCCCTTCTCTACCCTATAAAGGCTTTTCCAGGCAGATCTTGGCTCAAGACATTAGTATATAAAAGGGCCTAGGTGAGGTGCTGGGAGAAATTACCTGAGGGCATTTGACCCTCCCTGCTTTCCATAATAGTGGGAGGGAGGTCTGAGTTGCAGGGGTATAAAACTAGCCTGCTTCCTCTTTCACGCCTCTTTTTGGGCTCTCTTGGGGCTTGCGCCTTCTTGGGAGTCTTTGTCTTCTCTTTACAGGGCCTTTACACGTGGTGGCTGCCATTTTGGCCTACACGTGTCTGGGGTTCTAGCCAGGAATCTTAAGCACAGGGTTTTTCCTATTGTGGATTTGTATGCCTGAACCTGTGATAAGCAAAGCATTTTAAATCTGCATTGGATTCCTGAATCTTCATCCATTCCCCGCCGGCTTCGGAGGTAGAAGGGAACTTGCTTCCCGGCACTGTCCGGGGACCCCAGCGGTGCTCCCGACACTAGGCTATAACTTATATTCTGTATTGAAATGTCAAATACCTCTTTTTGCTTACTGACCATGTCTGACTGATCCAAAATTAGATCAGCTGGGGCCAAAGTAATAGTACAATGGGTAGGGCATTTGTCTTGCATGCTTCTGACCTGGGCTCCATCCTTGGTATCCCATATTCTGAGCACTTCCAGGAATAATTCCAGAGTGCAGAGTCAGAAGTAACCCCTGAACATTGTCAGGTGTGACCCAAAAGAGAAAAAAAAATAGGTCTGATAAGTCGAGAAAGTTTTTTTTTTATATAATGTTTTTTAATTTCTTGAACCACACCCAGAAATACTCAGGGGTGGTCCTGACTCTGCACTCAGGAATTATTCCTGGCAGTGCTCAGGGATGCCAAGAATCAATATGAGTTGGCCGTGTGCCAGGTAAGTACCCTAACCACTGTCCACTGTACTATCTCTCTGGCCCACTAACTCAAGAAAGTTTTATAAAAAAAAATCATAATTATATGAACAGGATTTAAAACCCATTCTTGTTTGAGTTTGAAATTGAGAGAACTCAATTTATGTTCAAGAATTTCAAACTTGAACAGAAATATAGAGTTAATTTCTCTTAAAGCAACACCCAAGATGAGGGGCTAGAGGGAAGGAATGCTGAGATAATGGTGGTAGAAAGCGGAGTCTGGTGGAGTGTGTGGTGTTAGAATGTTATATACATGACACTCTATCATTAGTAATATTTTCAATCTCTGCACTTCAAATAAAATTTTAAAAAGATGAAAACAGCCAAGAGAAAAGTTTTGATTGCTTCTGCTAACAGGTCATGAGTCCCTTGTTTTCTATCTTTCCTGGAACTTGGTCTTTTCAATTTATCAGTTGCTTCTCTGATTATTTGAGTTCTTGTATCACTTGTCTTCCCATTGTTCATCGATTTACTCAAATTGGCACCAGCAACATCTCCATATGTCCTGTCACATGCCAGTATAGTCCAAGGGCATCTGCTTGCTCCAGGAAAATAAAGAGCCTCAAACCATTCCATCAGGTCATGGGAATGAGGTCTATAATTGCTACTGGTAGTTGGCATATCAAATATGACACAGGTAGCTTGCCAGGCTCTGCCATGTGGGTGGGATACTCTTATAGTTGCCTATCATCTCATGCATTTATTAATGAAACAGGCTTGTGATCAGCTCTTCTGCTGGGTGGAGCTCTGATGAGATGGGGAGTCCAGATGTGGAAAGTGGCAGCTCTCCTGGTGTGGGGGGGTTCCTCTGGCTTCTTGCGAGGATCTGCTGGGATGGTGGACCAGGGCTAGAACCCACCTTTCCTCCCAGGTGCCTCATGATCAGCTGGGCACAGAGAGAGTCAGTAGCAGATCTCCAGTGTATGTGAGTCTCTGGATCAGGCATATCTGAGCTGGGCTTGAAAAAGACTGCTGTAGGGTAGGACTTTGACAAGCCGGGCTTGTGATCAGCTCTTCTGCTGGGTGGAGTCTGACGAGCTGGGGAGTCCAGATATGGAAAATGGCGGCCCTCATGGTGTTGCCTCACAACAAGCCTCGCAAGAATCCAGAGGAACCCCCACACCATGATTATTTGAGTTACCCAATATTCACTATCACTATCTTCCTGTTGATCATCTATTTGCTAGAATGGGCACCAGTAATATCTCCATATGTCCTGTCTCATGCTAGTAGAACCCAAAGGCATCCGCTTGCTCCAGGACATAAAGAGCCTCAAGCCTCACCTCTAAATAAAGCATTTATTGATGAACCGTGCAGCCGCTAGTAGCCACGCGAGCCGGGCTGTGATAGTCTGGTCTGCTAGGTGGAGTTGTGACGAGAAAGAAGTCCTGATGTGGAAACGGCAGCCCCCATGGAGTCGGGGGGGTCGTCTGGCTTGTTGTGAGGCTCTGCTGGGGTGGCAGGCCAAGGCCAGAACCCACCATGTCTCCCGGGCACCTCATGAGTGGCTGGGCACAGGGAGAGCAAGTAGCAGCTCTGCCCCATGTCTGAGAGTCTTCTAAATATGATCATCAGGCCGAAGATCTACCCAATATTATTTAAATGAATTCTGCTTTTATTTACTAAGATGTTTTTTACTTACAACTAAAAGTGAGCTAACAAAAACTTAGAATTCTCTCTTATTCTTTAAAGGGAATTAGATGGCTCTATGGCTTTTACTATCTCTAAAAAATATTAATTCCCTCTAAAGATGTTTTGATACATATAGTGTCCTGTGAATTCTGAGTGCAAATATTTTAATTTGCTAGTTAATATCCAAACCTGTGCTCTTTTGCTATCAATGCAGTGACATCCTAGGTCAGAACTAAAGTATTTAAAGAAGACAAGTTCAAAAATTCAAGTACATTACTTTCAAAATTATGTCATGAAACAGAGAACCATAATCATAGTTAAATTCAACTAGCAAAGCAATTGGAATAAAAATCCAACAAAAGATTTTGAGAAGTCCAGGTCATTACAGTTTTGATCTGAAATCATTTTTTTAAAGACTCTTAAGCTCAAGGACCACAGCAATAGTATTGATAGGATGCTTGCTTTGAACAAAGCCAACACAAGTTTGATCCCAAACATGCCAAATAATTCCCCAAGTGTCGGGCGCCGCCGGGTCCCCCGACAGTGCCGGGATGCGAAGTTCCCTTCTACCTCCGGCCGGCGAGAAATGGATGAAAACTCAGGAATCCGATGCAGTTTTAAAAGGGTTTACTTATCACAGGTTCAGGCATACAAATCAGCAAAAGGAAAAGCCCGGTGCTTAGGATTCCAGGCTAGAACCCCAGCCACGTGTAGGCCAAGATGGCGGCCACCACGTGTAAAGGCTTTGTAAAGGGGAAGAAGACAAGACTTCCAAGAAGGGTGCGAGCTCACAAAGAGAGTGCCCACAAAGAAGAGCGGGAGAGAGGAAACCGGCTAGTTTTATACCTCTGCCACTCCGACCTTCCTCCCACTGTTATGGAAAGCAGGGAGGGTCAAATGCCCTTAGGTTATCCCTCCCTGCACCTCACCTAGGCCCTTTAGTATGCTAATGTTTTGAGCCAAGATCTGCCTGGGAATGCCTTTATAGGGTAGAGAAGGGGGTTTCTGAGATGGCATGTCTCTGTACCAAAGACTAATACTAATGCCAGTTAAATATTTCTCCAAGCCTTCACAAGTCTCTTCTACTTCATTATAGTTTTATATTTTAGTTGCCTTTGAGTATATCAGGGAGCCATGCTTGTTTGCTTGGAAGCAAACAGCATTTCTCTCTGATCTAATTACTTAGGTGTCCTACGTGGCCAGGCTAATATACTGGTAAGATCTAGCTAGCCCCATGATGATTGTGGTAGCATGGGAGAATATTTATACCAGCTAGTACAGCATACATGGTCAGATAAACTGCCACATTTAGACTACCCCCTTATCTACGAAGTGATTTGCAGGAGGCAATCCAGAGCAGATGCAGCGGCCCTTAGGAGTCCTGCAACACCCAAGCACCACCATGAATAATTTCTGAGTGTAAAACAAAGGGTAACCCTGAACTCCTCTGGATGTGCCCCATCCTTACCCCCCAAAATAACCTCTTACACTAGTTTTCCCATTCACCTTCAAATGGTTTTTAGACAATAAAAATTCTGTTCTTAGTTTAACTATTATTAATTTGTTTTGTCTTTAGTCAATTTCTCCATGCTAATAATTAGTTTTACTCATCTGCAATTCTTTCTGCACTAGTTTCCCTTGCCCTCTCATCCACCAGGCAAGGTGTATGGCACTGAGCTGATGGCAATAACTTAAGTAGTCCCTGGCTTCACAGAGATTATAAAATAATATTTATTTTTAGTGCATTTACATCAAGTTAATCTTTTCTTCTTTGCTCTCTGAAAAATTACAACATCTTCATAATTTTTTATTTTATTATACCACCGTGAGACATATAATTACAAAGCTGTTCATGCTTGGGTTTCAGTCATATAGTGTATAATATAACATATATTAAAGATGCTATTGAGTATCTATTAAAGTATCTATTAAAGATACTCAATGGGTTGAGTGCATATTTTGCATACAGGAGGCACCAAAGGTAGTGACCACTAAGCAGAGCTTTCTCTGAATGAGAAAGACAAATTAAATATGGAAAAACTGAAATCTCCCAGGCATACCAGAGATCAATTTTGAAATCCTAGAGCATTTCAACTCCCAGAGTTACGTCTGACCACCACTTGACATCTTTACTCTCTGTGCCCTAACCCTCAGATATAATAATGGCTGTCCCACTAAATCAAGTCCTCTGAGAATATCTGAAGATTCTAATGGTGTCTTTGTTGTCTTCTGAAGTTGAGTACAGCTTTGTTCAGCTCTTTTTTAAGAAACAGCTCTAAGCATCTTTTTTTACCACCTTCTTAATTTACACTATTATCCTTTGTGTCATCTATAACACCCACAGCATCACACTTAAAATTAATCCTGTCAGTGCCTTGAAACCAGTCATGGACCAACAATCCTCCTATGACTCAGGCCAAAGGGAAAAACACCTGACAGACCACCTCAAAACAGACTACAGATGGAGAAATCTTGAATGGAAACCAGATGGTTTCAGCACTGCAACTCAACTTGTTTATATATCCCAGATCCCAGTAGTGGGCAGTACTGTCCAGGGAATACAAATGTGAATATATGTAAAGTCCAGTCCTTCAGATCCTCAGCCACCCACTTTCCTTTCTACTGACTCCTACTCCTCTCTCCCTTACCCCAACAAGATAAATGACTTTAAGTCCCCAAAGAAGAAAGTTCACTTTTACTCCTTATACTTTGTGAACAAATTCAGAGCGGTCCATCTTAAGTCACATGGCAAAGGGTTCCAGTCTATACATAGATTTCTGGTCATATCAGGCTACTAAGATTTTAAATGGTATAAATGAAGAACTGACCTTCTAGTTTTAAAAGAATTTAAGTGTAAATGCTGCATAACTATAGGGTAGAGGGCACCATATTTTACAACACAGGTATAATCCTTGACAAGCAAAACCTAAGAACTTTCTTTAATTTTCATTCTAATTGTCCTTTTTTCTTGAAATTCCTAAAACAATAAAATTTAAAGGTGTTCCTAAAAATAGAATAAATTAGGATATTAAATATTATTTCAAAAATCACTTATTCCTTTGCATCCCAGCAAATGGAAATAACTCTAATCTAGGACAGAAGTGTTATTTGCCCGTCTGTCCAAAATTGAGTTGATAGACTCCAGAATTGGCAGCCTTATTTATTTTTTAAAATATTTTATTATAATACCACGAGACATACAATTACAAAGATATTCATGTCCGGGTTTTGGTCATACATTGTTTCAGCACCAATCCCTCCATCAGTGCCCATTTCCCACCACCAACGTCCCCAATTCCCTCCCTTCTACCCTAGCCTGCCTCTATGGAGAGTTCTTTATCTCTTTTCTCTCTCTTTCGCTCTTTCTCTATCTTCCTCTCTCTCTCTCTCTCTCTTTCTCTCTTCTCTTACAAACTGTGGCTCGCGATACATACATTTAGAGGTTATCATGTATATCTTTTGCCTGTATTCAATACTCAGTTCTAGGTTGGTATTATTACGCACAACAATTGTTAGCACACTGTTCCTTCTCTGTCCCACCCAAACTCTGACTCCAAGATGCTGTGATAGATTCCACTTTTGAAAAGACCTCCTGAACCATGTTTCACCTGACCTTGGATATTGGTATCATAATATATATACAGATATATATGTATCTATATATTTATGTCATGCGAATAAATGCAGTCATTCTATATCTGTCTTTTTTCCTTCTGGATAATTTCACTCAACATGATCCTCTCCATGTCCATTCATTTATAGGCAAATTTCATAACTTAATTTTTCCTAACAGCTGCATAGTATTCCATTGTGCAGATGTATGAAAGTTCCTTTATCCAGTCATCAATTCTCGGGCACTTTGGTTGTTTCCAGATTCTGGCTATTGTGAATAGTGCTTCTACGAACATAAACATGCGGATGGTGTTTCCTCTGTGTTTTTGGCTTCCCAGGGTATATTCCCAGGAGTGGTATGATTGGGTCAAATGGGAGCTCAATTTCTAGTCTTTGGAGGAATGTCCATATTGTTTTTCAAAAAGGCTGTATTTAGTCAACATTCCCACCAACAATTGATGAGAGTCCCCTTTCCCCCCTCCACGCCAGCACTTGTTGTTCTTGCTCTTCTGGTTATGTGTCAGTCTCTGTAGTGTGAGATGATATCTCATTGTTGTTTTGATTTGCATCTCTCTGGTGACTTATGATGATTAGCATTTTTTCATATGTCTTTTGGCCATTCGAATTTCTTCCTTGTAGTTTCTGTTCATTTCTTCTCCGCATTTTTTGATGGGGTGGGGCAGCCTTATTTCTTATCTCTCTCAGTTTCACTTCCTAGTTCTCTAAAAAATACCTATGGCATAAATAAATAACTTGGCACTCAAAGAATGCAGAGGGAAACAAATATTTTACTTGTGACTGTACACAAAGTTTCCTCTGCATGTTCCAAGAAAATAGACATGTGCACACCATATAAGTGGGTAGAGTCTAAATTGCCTGATGTCACTATTATCATCAGAGCCTAGAAATGACATGGAAGATGGTAATTGTATGTCCTTGAGAAAGGACAGGCTACAATAGTCTGAACCTAAAGAGGTTGATGGGGCAAAAACAAAGCTGACTCAACTATGAACTTCATGGACCTTCATCAACTAGCACCAGGTGGGTTAACAGATGCCTTCATGGATACAAATGTGGATAGATAATATCTGAGGACCATATGTCTCTCCTCCTTCCAGTTCTTGGCATCATCTTAACTTCCCTAGAAATATGATGAAAAAGAAGTCATCCAAACAATTTGAAATTAAGTTGGCACAATTAAAATTTAATTCTAGTTATAGAAAAATGTGTTTTGAACTCATTTTCTATAACTTTTGAACAGTTTTTAAAATTTTTTTATTATGCCACAGTGAGATATACAATTACAAAGATGTTCATGTTTGGGTTTCAGTCATACAGTGTTCCAGTACCCATCCCTTCACCAGTGCCCATTTCCCACCACCAATGTCCCCTGATTCCCTCACACTTCCCCCAGCCTGCCTTTATGGCAGGCACTTTGCCTCTCTCTCTCTCTCTTTCTCTCTTTCTCACTCTTCCTTCTCTTACACATTGTGGCTGGCAAAACATACATTTAGAGGTTATCATGTATATCCCTTTGTCTATATTTAATGTTTAACTGTTATATGAGGTCATTAGTTGATGTTATTTGATGTGTGAGAGAGATAATTTCAAGAGTATACTCAAATATCTAGGCAGTAATTATAGTAATCAAACTTACCATTATAAAAAGATTTTAAAGTTTTTATCTTTTACTGACTTAATTGTCTCTAATAGTATACAAGGTATCAGGTGTGCCATGATTTTCTAATCATCTCCATAAAGAAAGGTAAATTAAATTTATAGTGGAATTCTATGATGCAAAAGTCTTATCCAACTTGATGAAAGCAGTAGAAGATATTTAGCTTTAGTTAATACTGAATTGCCCATGATTAACATGAATAAAAATGCTGTCCATTTATACTAGTATTGCTTACTTTATTTAAGCATTAAACAAGTTGCCTCTCACTCCCATCAGATTATTCTTGTCTTTCTGCTTTTCACATCATAAAAATAAATCAGAGAAAAAGCCCCCAAATTAGTGTTTTGTGTTTAAACTCTGCCAGAAGTACATCTACCATTAAATTAGGGGCTCTCTGCTTCCACGTTCCACCTGGCATAAGTCACTTGGACTTAGCACCATCCCCCATACTCCAGAGAAACCTGAGGACTTTAATATGGACAAGCATGTTAGCATGTTATTCTTCTGAGACAATGTGGATTCAAGATCCTCTCCATTAAATGCATTATTTATAAGGAGTCATTTAGAGGGTGAAAATATCAGGTAAGCAAAAAGAATAGATTTGTAGATACTCAGCATTGGTCAAAAACTTAGACCAGAAGAAAGTTTTTGATCAGATACAGTTACAAACCTGTAGGGAAAAACATTTGCTGACCTTACTCAATAACATCCTACTACCTTTATAAGATCTGTCTTATCTTATAAAATCACAAAATATAGCTTGATGCAGGTGAAAACATAGCAAGTGATAGAAGAAAAAGCACAGAAACATCTCCAAAATATAATCTGTAAGTTAAACATTACTTAGTTGCTCAGCATGTTCCAGATACTGTGCTTTGAGTATTATTATTAGTCAACTTTTTCACTTAATGCCTGTAAATATGATCATTGACCTAAGAGGATGGCAATTGAGAAAGTAATGGGTCTCTCTCCCCTTCTCTCTCTGTCTCTCTGTCTCTCTCTCGCTCTTTCCCCCTCTGCTTGTGATAAAATAGTTATTTTTCCATCCTTTCTCCACCAGGATGGCAGAAACTTCCTGGCTCAGTTCTAGTCAGAGTCTACATATAAGCCAGTGACAAGCAGAGCAAATCTGGTTTCAGGATCGAAAACCATAGTTTGATTTTTAAAAAATATTTTAGATGCCAGTGTTTGGAAGTAGGGATATTTCCATTTTTAAGTCCAAGTTTTAACTTCTCCTGACAATCCAGAAGCCTGAACAATACAGTATATTCATTCCCAACGTGATAGGCAACACAGGGTAGCAACTGGCCCTTTAGCCAGAGCCTACAGTCCAGCAAATCACCCCTCCTTCCCCCATTCCTCTATGTCACCATCTAACTGCATGCTGAATACATTTAATGTTGCACTCCCAGAGTTTCCTACCTACAGATAATATACATCTCCAAATGTATGTTATCAGATTTTGTGGCTTTGAAAGCAAAAAAATATGGATCTCTTCAGATTGGAAGGACATAAACAGTTTTGTAGACCAAGGATTATATACACATGAACCCACTTTGGGATGTCGTCACTACAAATAAAACTGCAGAATGACAGATCATAGCTTGAGGCCCAGGTAGTTCTTGCCCCAAATGCCAAAATCTTCTAGAATCAGGAACATCTCAATTAGAAACTTCAACATCTTTTAATCCTTGCCAATTTCTGTGGTAAGAGGCACCATCCTTGGAAGCTCCTGACTCCTGAAGAAACAAACCATACTGACCTGTGGAAACCTCTCAGGTCATACTGCCCCACAGGAGAACATGATCATCACCTGCAGAAAATGGCACAATCTCCAAGAGACTCCATACAAAGCAAGTAGGAGCAACAATGACATCTTGACCCTCCTAGAGAACTGGACAGTGTCCACCAAGAGCATTGAAAAACAAAAATCTTCCATGCTGAGCGGAGCAGGTGTGGGTGAGAGAAAGGCAAGAGTTTGTGTTTTCAGCAAGGATCCTAGTTATTGTTCTTTCTGCACAAATGGGTCTGTAGTTCACTAGATGCACTGTTTGTTCACTCACCTTCCGCCCATCACAAACGTTTCAAGATTCCATAATTGCTTTGTGCATCAAACAGTATTCTCACTGAGGCCATGGAGAAAGCTCAAGTGGCAAAAACATGACTAGACTCCACAAGACCCTGTGTCTGGTGCTTGACATGATACTTCACCCTCAGCACCACCTGGTATAGCCTAGTGCCCCCAAAACTTCAGCAGCAGAGGCCCTATTTAAAAAATAATTTTTAAGTGTCCGGAGATGGAAAAATATTTAAAGATGTGAAAACTCAGTGCACAATTATTGATTGACAGGGTATAGGCTCAATAAGGACAAAACTTGACAAAACAATTTGCCACCACCTAAACTAAAGAAAATTTTAATTCAGAAACTGGCATATATCATAGAAACTGTTTGATGGCATTGGCTGTAGAAGCACTTGCAAGTTGGGCTGCCATCATAGAGTTGGCCAACCTTTCCTTAGCCATCCTCACTTGCAAAAATGAAGCACAGTCAAAGAAGGTAGAGAAGTAAAGCCTTCTGAAAGTATGATTTTCTTATTTCATGAAATAGGCTAAAAATATTTAAGTGACTATTTTTCTTTTAAAATATCAGACACCAATTTTCAGTCAGAACCTACTATTGTCAATTTTTATAACTATACTATAATTTACATTGCACTACTACAACCGCTATTTTCTATGACATTTCCAGGATATCTTAAATGATTTTTTAGAGAAGATAGATATATCAATTTCTCAAACATTATTATTATTAACAATAATAACAATCAGATGAGCAAAAAAGAATTACCATGTCCCTTTTTCCATTTATCGTCTTTTAGTCCTCTTATTATGATTTCCTTGCCATTGCAGCTTTTTAGAAATCTAGCTAAATTACTGAAGTACTAGTGATAAAATTAGAAATGATGGGTTTGCCAAAGAAATCAGCTATTATTTCTAAATAAAAGGCATAGGCAAAAAACCCTGCTAACCTTCAATGAATTCCCAGAAGTCTTAACACCTTTTCAAAGTCCTTGTGAACAACTAAAGTTGATGCTTTTGAAATCCTAACGAATTGTTAAAAGCACAAAAGTGACAACACCTGTAAATAGCTAGGTTTCTCAATTATCTAATAAAAGGTTATGTGAAAACAAAGTAAAATTTAAGCATCTATATGCCAGTTGTGCAGTGCTGGCATCTTCATTACTTCCCTTTGCTTTCCCCTGCATAAGAAATGCTTGGAGAGACCGGAGTGACAGCACAGCGGGTAGGGATTTGCCTTGCACACGGCTGACCCAGGTTTGATCCCCGGCATCCCATATAGTCCCCTGAGCATGCCAGGAGTAATTCCTGAGCGCAGAGCCAGGACTAACCCTTGAGCATTGCCAGGTGTGACTCAAAAAGAAAAAAAAAGAAGTAAAGAAAAAAGAAATTCAATGCTTGGAACATTTCATATCAGTGAGCAACCATGGAGGGTCAAAACACGTTTGCAGAGCAGGATAGTACAATAGGTGCTTGTCTTGCATTCAGCAGATCTGGGTTTGATCCAAAACACCATTTTGCGGTCTCCCAATCCCTCCAGGAATAGCCCTTGAGCTCAGAGCCTGGAGTAAGCTTGAGCACTGCCAGGTATGGCTCTCAAACAAAAAATAGCTTGCAAAAATTTTTATTAATATATTAAAGGAAAAGTAACATTAATTGGTTACAAAATGCTCATACATCCCTTAGCAAACACAGTGTCTCATTTAGTCCAAGATTATCTAAATTCTAGTTTAGGTGATAGGATTCTATAACATCACCATATATGATTTTTATGTAGGAAATGACCACACCTCCAGGATTGCCAAAGTGCCCAAAACCTGCTAATCTTCTGGTTTTGGGTTTTTGTGTTGTTGTTGTTGTTGTTTATTGGGTAACACCCAGCAATGCTCAGAGGTTACTCCTGGTGGTGCTGGGGGGACCATATGGGATGCCAGGGGATCAAACACGGGTCAGCTGCATGGACAGGAAACACCCTACCCACTGGACTATCACTCTGGCCCTATTCTTAAGAAACTTTTATTCCACTTCTTCTGACCTGCCCAAACTCCCCCTCCTCAGTCCTTTTCCACTGAGGTAGAAGGAATCCATGCAAAAGATTGAACTTAGGGCCTTGCACATGGTAGCCATATGCTTTACTACCTGAGCTATCTCCTTGATCCAACCTATCTTAAATGTATAAATGTCTTACCTTCTCATAATTTTACTCTTACCATTTGTAAAATGGAAATAAAATTAGTCCTCTCTTTCTTTTGCTGTGAAGATAAAGTAAGCTAACATTTGTTCACATTTTGGAGAGTGTGTGCCACTTAGGAAAAAAAATTGCTTTAAAGTTAATTATTATTGAGTTATGAGCCAGAAAATAAATAAACTAGTGCTTAATGAGCAAGCTAAATTTTCACAATATTTCTACCAAAGGTACATTATTTCCTCTAAAACTACCCATGAGGAACCCAGAACTCAGCTAAGATCACACAATTAATATTGCAGGATCATATCTGTGTAAAAGCAAGCAGCCTATATTTACTTCATCTATTATTTTTATCTTTGGTTTGGGGACCATGCAAAGAAGTAGTGCTAATGTGTTCAGCCCATTGGACTGGTTGGTCCTGATGCCTGTTCTGGGCCCTTCCACAGAATATATAAAAGTAATCACCTGTCAGCTCTCTGAAAGGGATTTCTTAAGGAGGAGACCTTGGAGATAAGTATTGGGGTTTCAGAACCAAGTGTTTCTCTGATTAGGTTTTTACTATGTTCATGGCTAGTTTCAAGGAGATTGTCCTTCTTTATTTAATTCAAGGCCATTTGCTTTCAGTAATTTTTGCTGATTCTCCCAAGAATGCTACTCATATGTATGAAAATATTCATTGCACAGAAAAGACACTGTGAAAAAGTTGAGAAAGTACCTTCTTTTCCCATCACAATTCTGATGTCTCCAAGTATGACACACTAGTCATGACTCCAAATACAGCAATCCCATGAATGAGCATTAGGTTCAGAGCCTGGTGCCTTGAGCCTTATTCTCACATTTAGCAGCCAAGGAAAGTTATTAAATACTGATGGTCAGCTTTCTAAACTAGAAAAGAAATAGTGCATGCTTTATTGAGTGATTGTCTAATACAGATGACTTGTGAATGAGAAGTGTTAGTACCATACTCCATGGTGCCCACACAAGAAGGTATCGTTGGCACAGCAACGTGTATACAGTGATCTTAAAGGGTAAGATGGGCATAAATGTGGATATGGACCAGCCTTAGAGAAGATACAGTATGTGAAGTTATGAGAAGGCCTGTTTGAGCAACATGGCTAATTAACAATTAAGGAGGTTGGGATTGCCATAATAAAATTAATTTCGAGTGGAAAGGAGGATGGAAAAGTTTCAAGCACCAAATCAAAGAGATAGTAAAAAATGTCAGGACTTACTCTGTGGTGACCACTTGAAATGCTGCATGACTAGCAAACAATGAGAAGGGACACAATTTAAAATTCAGCCAGGTAGCCACAAAGGTCCAAAAGCAATATAATGAGAGAATTCAGCTGGAGAAGGGTGGGTTTGAGTGGAGGGGACTGAGGGGGGGTCCTTGAGAGGAGGTAAAGGCTGTGTGTTAGAATATGTGCATGAAAAAAACAATATTAATAGAATTATAAACCACAGAATCTCAGTTCATTAAAAATTTTTAAATAGGGACTGGAGCAATAGCCCAGCCAGTAGGGTGTTTGCCTTTCACACGGCCAACCTGGGTTCTATCCCTGGCATCCCATCTGGTCACCCAGCACCGCCAGGAGTAATTCCTGAGTATAGAGTCAGGAATAGACTCTGAGCATTGCCAGATGTGACCCAAAAAGGCAAAAAAAGATTAATAAAGTTAAAAATAAAACTCAGGAAGATGCATTTTCAAGACTATCTATAGTATGAGGAGATGGATAAAGGAAAAAGTCTTGTGTGTCTAACATCAGTTCTCTAACATCTTTTCTCTAGGATGAAAAGATAATTCAGAAGGAAAACTATATTTCCAAGACAGGTGAGAAAAAAGGAATTTTGCAGCTATGTGGATGGATCTAGAAGGTAATTGTGATGAGTAAAGAGAGTCAGAGGGAGAGGAACAAATACAATTACGTGAACAGATAACCAGTGGGTCTTGATGGATCATCAGGCTTCAAACTGCAAATAAATGTCAACAAGAATAGATGCCACTGTAGCTGCCACCTTTTTGGGTCCATGGGTTTCAATGCCCTGGAAGACAGGTGTATGTGAGCAGAAAGCACATACTTAGGCTGTTTGCTCCACCCAATGTGACCTTGAACCCCATGTACTATGACCACCTCCTTCCCTCAGTACATCTCCGAGGACTGACGTAGGTTAATGGAAAGGGAAAATGGAGGGTTAGTGGGTCAAATGAGGATTCAAGGTAGAGAGTCAGACAGTGGCATTTGGCTGCTTGGTGTAAAGCTAATGACAGAAATAACGTTTATCACGCTCATTAATTTGGTATTTCAGAACACAGTTGGTAACTCCCATGTACCTACCCACCCCCACTTGTATGTCTTCATCACTTAGAAGCAAGTCCCATTTGAAAAACAACCTTGCCTTCTATTTTTGGTTATGTCTACAAATATCTGATTTGCAAGGAAAAGTGCATAGGTAGGGCTTAGCAGGTTCATAAAATTTTAATTGAGAAAGGGTTATTTGTTTCTCAGTTAAGACATGTTTCTACTTTAAAGTGGTTCTGGGAAAGTCACCAGAAACATTAACCAATAGAATCTTGGAGGTTAGCTTCTGTGTTCTTACTGGTGCTCAGAAAAAGGGCAGGACTGAGCAGCCCCAGGAGAGATGAGCACCCATACTGACACCTCCCTCCCCAGGTAAGAACCAGGGCAATCTCGACTCTGGAGACTGGCCTAGTTCTAAGGCTTAGAGAGCCTGGGGAGAGATTTTTACCCCAGCTCTAGTATATTTGGGGAGACTGGGACACGATCAGACTCCTCGTGTCCCATACCTCTTCGGTAGTTCCCTGTAAGCCAGAATTTGGTACTTCTAGAAGAAAGCAGGGAGGAGTGTGCTGCTGTGCTTTGGCATGAGGGCTGTGAGACTTGTTTGCAGTATTTTGCATCACTTGATCACTTGATCACTTGAATCCCGTTACTCATCGATTTGCTCGAGCGGGCGCCAGTAACATTTCCATTGGACCCTATCACGTGCCAATGTAGCCCAATGGCATCTGGTTGATTCAGGAATATGAAGAGCCTCAAACCGTTCCTTCAGGGTCTTTACAAGGAAGTCTGACCATCTTGTAGGTGGGCGGCCACGTGATCTTTTGACATCCCGTGGGATCCAGTCGGTAACGGCTCTAGTCCAGCGGTTGTCTCCAAATCGCATTACATGTCCAGCCCATCTGATTTTCGATGCCTTGGCAAACGAGACAGCGTCCCGGATTCTGGAATATCGACGGAGGTCAGAACTCCGGATTCCTTCTCTCACTTGAGTGAGGCGTGATATTCCAAGCATAGCTCTTTCGATGCCTCTCTGGGAGACCCGAATAGCATTCTCATCCTGCTTTTCGTAGGGCCCAGGTCTCTGAGGCGTATGTTAATGCAGGGAGAACGGTGGAGTCGAAGAGATGTGCCCGGAGCCAGAGGTTCTTTGTCCTTTTAGCTATTTCTTCGATGCCTTTGAAGGCATTCCATGCCGCTCTCTTCCTCCTGCGCAGCTCAGGTTTTAGGTCATTCATCATGTTGACTTCTCGACCTAGGTACACATAACTGCTGCATTCAGAGATGTTTGTTCCATTGAGAGAGAATGGGGCCTCAGGAACTAGTTCATTTCTCATGAACATAGTTTTCTTCAGATTCAGCTGTAGACCTACCTTTCCACATTCTCGGTCAAAGTCAGCCAGCATTTGTGCCGCTTGGCTAATGTTTGGTGTTATTAGAACGATGTCATCAGCGAAGCGGAGGTGGTGTAGTTGCCGACCATCTATCTTCACTCCCATTCCTTCCCATTCTAATTGTCTCATGATGTTCTCGAGGGTGGCACTGAAGAGTTTTGGTGAGATGGTATCACCCTGTCGAACCCCTCTTTTGACATCAATGATCACTTCTTTGTAGAATGGTGAGATCCTGGTGGTGAATCCATAATACAGCTCACGAAGGATCTTGATGTATTGGGTTTGAACACCCTGTTTGACTAGGGCTTCGATGACTGCTTCAGTTTCCACAGAATCAAAGGCTTTCTGTAAATCAATGAGCGTGAGACAGAGCGGCATCTTGTACTCCCTACAAACCTCAATGAGCTTGGTTACTGTGTGGATATGGTCGATTGTGCTGAATCCTTTCCGGAAACCTGCTTGCTCGCATGGTTGACCTTCATCTAGTGTTCTGCTAATCCTGTTCAGGATGACTCGTGTAAACAGCTTGTAGATGACAGACAACAGGCAGATGGGGCGATAGTTGCCGATGTCATGAATGTCTCCCTTCTTGAACAGTAGAACTGTCCTGCTGGTTTTCCATTGGGAGGGTACCTTGCATTCGGACAGGTAGCGTGTGAAGAGCCGAGCTAGTGTATTGATGAGCACCGATGGCAGATTCTTCAGATGTTCGGGTCTGACTTTGTCTGGGCCTGGTGCTGTTCCCTTCTTTACCGATGAGATGGCATGTCTTATTTCAGAAGGGAGAAGCGTTGGGAATGGCGTATCCATCCTGTGGAATTTGGTATGTGGGCAGGTGGATGTGGCTATCAAAAAGATTTGAGTAGAAGTCCTGGATAATCTTCTCCATTGCCTTTCTGGAAGATGTGATAGATCCATCAGGGCGTCGGAGGGCAGTCATCTTGGTCTTATAGTTGGCGAAGGACAGGCGGGCAGTGCGAATACTTTTCCCAGCTTCTGCTGCATCTTCCAGTATTTCTGCTCTTCTGTCTTTGAGGTCTGCTTTTATCGCTTCTCTGCACTGTTTAGCAAGCTTGGATGTCAGCATTTGGTCTCCTGAGGCTCGCGCCTTGCCACGTTGGCGAATGAGCTCGAGAGTCTCGCCCCTGCAGAGACCCGCCCTTCAGAGGAGAGTATTTCAAACCCAGGAATGCTTGAGCCTCAGACACAGGTACACCTGGCAGAGCAGAAACCAGCTTTCCCCTGTTGCGGCCGCTGCTGGTGACCAGCATTCCAAACTACCACAAATATTCTACCCACCCTCTGAGAGAGGCCCCACAAAGCAATGAGAATATAGTGCCCGCATGGCAGAGCCTGGCAAGCTGTCCGATGCGTGTTCGATATGCC
Source organism: Cryptotis parvus (assembly GCA_021461705.1). Taxonomy (NCBI): domain Eukaryota; kingdom Metazoa; phylum Chordata; class Mammalia; order Eulipotyphla; family Soricidae; genus Cryptotis; species Cryptotis parvus. The sequence goes on along the minus strand of JAJIBD010005904.1, from coordinate 92,745 downwards.
AAACCCAGTAACAAAAATGTTTATTTTCCTGACCCCGAAAGAGCCCTTAATACGGCAGCAGTAAGAAAGGCAAACAAGCAGTGCCTGATAAAATTTCACGGCTGTCCTAGGCTGCCAAAGCGAAGAAGAACTAAAATGACTGTCTGTACTTTCAATGCCGTACACTGGCAGCGGAAGCATATATTGAGGATCTGATGCTGCAAGCAAGAAAGATCAAATGCGACATCATTGGTCTGACTGAGACGAGGGGCGTCAGTCGCATCATGCTGTATTTGACACCGGAGAAGAATTGTTCCTTGGAACATGTGATGAAAGAGGCGTCGGTGGCGTTGGTGTCCTTGTCAACACGAACATGGCTGTCAACATTGATTCATTTGAATGCCTAACAAACCGAATAGGGCGATTACACTTGAGGAGATGTGGCCCACTGCCAGCAATTTCTATCTTCATTGTCTATGCACCAACATCCACATACAAAGAAGATGAAATTGAGAAATTCTACATGGAATTGGAGGAGTTCTATAAAAAAGATCACACCTTCTACAAGATCATAGTTGGTGATTTTAATGCCAAGATAGGACCGAGAAGATCGGCTGAAGAACTCCACATCGGGACCCATGGCCTAGAATGGAACGAACAGGGTGAGAGACTATCTGAGTTCATCATGTCCACCAAGACTATTCATGGGAACTCACAGTTTCAGAAGGCTGAAGCGAAAGCGTTGGACATGGGAATCTCCTGGTGGACAGTTCCACAATGAAATCGACCACATCATCTTCAATCGACGGTTTTGTCTGACCCGATGTTGCTGTCGTCCCCAAATTCCAGACAGGATCGGACCACCGTCTCCTTCGTGCAAAATTCTACTTCCCGCAGCGGGGAGAAAAGGCTGCAAAGTTTAAGAAGAGAACTCCCAGAACGACCACCAACTGGGAACTCTTTAGCACCATTGCGGCAACATGGGAAGATACCATCATTGATGACATCGATGAAGAATACAACCGATTGGTTCAGCACCTCCATGATTGTGCGAAGAATGCCGAGAGAGAGAAAAACACAAAAGGGCGCTTGTCTTCAGAAACTCTCGAGCTCATTTTGCATCATCACAAGGAAAACCAGGAAAGATCCAGGCTTCCGGGCTTCGGGCCTGTAAGCCCCTGCCTTCTGCAGACGAATGTGCAAATGTTCCCACTCCTTCAACGCTTTTTGAACTCTTGTGGTTCTGTGGAGGCGCCAGCTCTGGTAATGGCACAGCATGGCTGCTATCCTAGAACATTTTCTTTGTGAAGTAATTACCCTGGGAGCAGGCCATGATGAATCATCAGGTAGGGAAAAATGGCCTTGCAAGGACAATGGGAAAAAAAATGGTTTTCCCCATAGGCCTTGACCATCCTTGAACTTCCTCTCCAGAGCAACAGCCTGGAACGAAAATAACAGCTTCCCTTCCATCCCTGGAGCTGCTTTGGCTCCTTGAGTTGAAAAGGCTAAGAGAGAGAAGCTGCCCTGAGCACACTTATGCACAGTCCAGTCTTGGTGGGTTTTCTAGTCCCTTCAAATTTCCCTGCACCTTATCCCCCAGTGAGCCACCCACCTTTCCAGTCTGTGGATGAGATTTGGAGTGGTTAATGTGATGATTTACAATTTTAGCAAATCCCAGTGGCCGAGGAGGCAGGCTGAGTTTTGCAGGCTCATTCCACCATTGTTTCCCTGGCATTCAGCTCTGCCCTGTAGGAATGTAGGCCCAGGCTGGTAAACCACGGCCCTCTACAACTCCCTGCCAGAGGAAGGCCAGCTGCAGGCTGAGTCAGCCACTAGACCCCTACAGAGCAGTCTGCTGTGTGAAGCCAGCAGATCTGCGTACAAACAGAGCATCAGTCATTATGACCACACGGGGTTGAAATTATGAGCACAGGCTGTTCAGAGATGGCATTTTCTCTAGGGGCAGGCCAAGGGCGAGGAGACTGCACCTTCTCATTCCACTGCCCTGTCTCTCCATTCTCAGTGCACAGGGTCCATCCCTCATGTAACAGTGATTTTTTTTTTTTTTTGGGGGGGTCACACCTGGCAATGCTCAGGGGTTACTCCTGGCTCTAAACTCGGGAATTACTCCTGGCGGTGCTCAGGGGACCATATGGGATGCCGGGGATCCAACCCGGGTTGGCCGCATGCAAGGCAAACGACCTACCCGCTGGACTATCGCTCCGGCCCGATGTAGCGGTGATTTCTGGCCAAAGGTGAGGCTGTCCTAACTGGGCGAGTAGGAGCCCTGGGCCTGCTGGGAGGCCAGAAGAGCAGGTTGCTCAGCCCCTTTGACCACCTCTGCTGACCCCTCTTCTAGCCGACCAAACAGAAGGGGGGCTTCTAGGTTTGTGAAGGATGGAGAGGGGTTAATGACCCCAGCTTCCTGCAGTCAAACGTCGGGCTATGCCTGCTGTATGCCTGTGACCACCCACTAGTCACCCTTGACTACCCAGATGGAGAGGTGGCAGGTCAAAGAAATGAAAACAGGAAACTGTACTAAGCTGTACCATGTTGGGGGGGGAGGTAGAGAGAGCTAGGAGAACGGTCTGGATTGTGTGTGTGTGTGTGTGTGTGTGTGTGTGTGTGTGTTTGTAGTTGCCTAACTGCAGTTTTCTTTTGTATTAAACTGGAGGCTTTGGTTTGGAAAACCCCAGGATGATAGGGACCAGAAAGGGAGACACTTTCCCTTGAAAGGCTGATGCCCTGTATCTGCTTTCATGACACTGACCCCTTTGCTCCGTCCTGATTCCATTCAATCAGGCAGGAGGCAAGATCCCATCTGCTGCCATCAACTGCTTCCACAGCCCACTGGCCTGCCCCACCCTGTCCTGCCCAGCCATACCCTGCTCTACCCCGTCTGGGGATGCTCTCCTCAGTGATGGGCCATCAAAGCTACACCAGTGGAAACCTCCAGCATCCTGTCTTCTGACCAGTGATCCCAGAAGTGTGCATGGCCCTGGGTGTCTGAACAGAAGGGCATGGAGGAAGGGCCCTGCCATCTGCTCTGCTGGTAAGGTGACAGCTGCCCACCCCAACCCACTCCTGAGCTCCTGAGTCAACACATTGAGGATTTTGCAAATTGCACTTTAAATACATGGTTTAAGCGTGTCCAAAATAAAAGAGAATGTTAACAACTTAAATGTCACTGTTTATTAAATGACTGAAACAATGTATATGTCAAGTGTGTTGAATACCACTAAATCTAAGTTCCTAGCCATATGCTATAGCTGCTGTAATAAACTACCACAAGTTTAACAACTTAAAGAAAGACATTTGTTAACTCACCGCTCCGTAGGTCAGAAAACCAGATATATAGCAAGGTGGTTTGGTTGATTTCTTTTCCTAGTCATACAAGGTGGAAATCCAGGAGTCAGCAGAGCTGCCCTTCCTTCTGGAGGCTCTAGGGGAAAATCTATTTTCAGAAGGATGCAGGTAGTCGACAGAATTCAAGTCTGTACAGCTGTAGAGCTGAGGTCTTATTTCCGTGTTGGTTGTTGGCTGGGGACCACCCTCAGCTCCTTGAGGCTTCTCTCGGCTCCTTGCAGGTGCTCTTTATGGCTCAGAACCAGCAATGGTGCCATGTATTTATCTCACTCAACATTTCCACCTCTTCAGCTGCTGCATTTCTGTGACTGATGCTTCCTCTTCTGCTTTTAAAGGCTTATGACACTACACTGAGATTAAAATTGAATCACCTCTTCATTTTAAGCTCAACTGGTTAATGAGTTAATTCTGCAAAGTTCTTCAAACAATACTTAATTAGTATTCAACCAGGGTCAGTAATCTTGGGAGATATCTTAGAAATTCTGCCTACCACAATAATTTTACATACAAAAATCTAATGAGGGACAGGAGTGATAATAAAGAAGGTAGAGTGCTTGCCTCATGCTTGGTCAACCACGGTTAGATCTCTAGCATACCATATGGCCCCCAGCACTAAGCACTGATCCCTAAGTACAGAACCAGGAATAAGCCTTGAGCACAAATTGGTAGGTTTTTTTCATTTTTGTTCAGTTAGTTCATGTACCTTTGAACATATATTACTCACTCAGAGGATATTTTTGCTCCCAAAATATGAAATACATTAGTTCTAATCAGAGGTTGAAATTATTACCCCCAAATACTAAAAACTGACGTTAAATGCAACAAATGTCAAAGTTCTTTTTTGTTGTACTTTAAATACAAAGAAAAGCTTCAGAAGTGATTTCATCTTAAATGTGTCTATTACAGTCTCAAAAGACATAATCCCAAAATGTTACAATCCCTAATGTCAAAATTTTTTGAATTCACACTCCTGAAAGATTAAAGTTGTGTCTGTTAAAACCTAAAAACAAAAAAAGAAGTCAAAAATGAAGCCAGAAGAGTGTAAGAATATCCTTGCTTGATAATGAGTACTGAAGGACTTCTGCCCTTAGTACTTAGCCCCATGCTTACTTTCCAGACACACCTTTCCTTAGAAAAAAAAAAATTCAGCAAGTTCATGGATCTTCTGTACCAAAAGTGTTTGCTGGTATAGGGCAAGTTTATACCAGAGGAAATTCTCATGCTATAAAGCACCTTAAATGGTGAACTATTCTTGGTTAGGTATTTGACTAACTAACCAAAGTTAACCAAAGAAAACATATTATCCACTGAATCTACATAGAATCTACACAGTGAAATGTGCTCCCAGTGCATAGTTCACTTTGGATAGTTGGAAGTAGGGTTCAAAACTGTCCGCACTTCTTCTTGATTTTTGGTGTTTTTTTTTTTGTTGCTGTTGTTTGTTCATAAGAATCAGGAAGCATGAATAGATAAAAAAATTTCCTTTTCCCCATATTTTTTCACCCTCTCTGCTAATGCTATCATAGTTATAGAGAAGTAAAAGAAACTAAATTTTTTAATCTCAAAAAAAATTCTGTCTAGAGGAACTAGAAAATTAATTTCTATAGTCTGAAAAGTGAAGAGGTGAGCACAAAAGTCTCAAAATTTTTCTCACTTTAATAGTTCTTATTTGACTAATAACTAAAAGACAATCCCCAGGCAAGTTCAATAGTTATCATTCTGAGCAAAATGGTCACTTCATTAAAGGACTAAAAGAGGGCCCTGAAAGTTATAGGAAATTGTGCTCACAGAAAACACCATGTGTTTATGAACTGGCCTATATTCAGGCTCATGCCTGAACTCTGCTGGTATGAAACAGAGCTAAAGGAATATAGGGAAGACTTTGAGAATTTTTGTGCTGTATTAACCACTGTCCATTTCCTTAATGGCACTAAGGGGCCCTACGTGGGTGAGCACAAAAGTCTTAAAAACTTAAACTGATACTCAGACCATCGATCATAGAAGGTGAGATGAAATTCACTGTCTAAAAATAGCAAGACTGTTTCCTAAAAAGAATAAGTGAAAATATCAATGACTTATTGACTATTTTAATAATACTAAGAGTTTCATTGTATAATGGTCAAAATCTCTACAATGAAATCAAAATTATTTCACTATAGAGAATAAGGAAAAATGTAATCATTTCTTAAGGAAAAAGGGAGAACAAATAGATGCCAAGTCTAAGTTAAGATATTGGAATAATCAAAGATTTTAGAAGATTTCACAAAGCTATTGTAGGTGAGGTTTTCATATATATATGACAATGAATATATGCTATTCATCGATATCCCGTTATTCATCGATTTGCTCCAGTGGGCACAATACTGTTTCATTTTGGCCCTATCACATGCCAGTGTAGCCCAATGGTTACTTGCTTTAAAATATGGAAAGCTTCAAATCATTCCTTCAAGGTCTTGATGAAGATGTGGGACCATCTTGTAGGTGGGCGGTCACATGATCCTTTGACATCCCATGGGATCCAGTCTGCAAAAGCTCAGCGGTCATCTCCAAATTGCATAACATGTCCAAACATCTGATTTTCCATTCTTTGGCAAACAAGACAGCGTCCCAAATCTGGAATGGCGATGGAGGTCAGAACTCCAGATTCCTTCTCTCACTTGAGTGAGGCGTGATGTTCCAAGCATAGTTCTTTTGATTCCTCTTTTGGAGACCCGAATAGCATTCTCATACTGCTTTCATAGGGCCCAGGTCTCTGAGACATATGTTAATACAGGGAGAATGGTGGAGTCGAAGAGATGTGCCCCTAGGCAGAGGTTCTTTGTTTTTATTGCTATTTCTTCAATGCTCTTGAAAGAATTCCATGCTGTGGTGCAGGACTCCTAAAAGCATCTGCATCTTCCCTGTATTGCCTCTTGCAGATCACTTCGTAGATAGGGGGTAGTTTAAATGCGGCAGTTTATCTGACCATGTATTCTGTACTGGCTGGTATAAATATTCTCTCATGCTTCCACAATCATCGTGGGACTAGCTAGATCTTACCAGCATATTTGTCTGGCCATGTTGGATCTCTAAGTAATTAGACCAGAGAGAAATGCTGTTTGCCTCCAAGCAAGCAAGCATGGCTCCCTGATAACTCAAAGGCAACTAAAATACAAAACTACCGTGAAGTAGACGAGACTCTTGTGAAGGATTGAAGAAATATTTAACTAGCATTAGTATAGTCTTTGGTACAGCATTTCCGGCAGATCTTGGCTCAAGACATTAGCATATAAAAGTGCCTAGATGAGGTGCTGGGAGAAATTACCTGAGGGCATTTGACCCTCCCTGCTTCCCATAATAGTGGGAGGTCTGAGTTGCAGGGTATAAAACTAGGCTGCTTCCTCTCTTGTTCTTTCTCTCTCTTTTTGGGCTCTCTTTTAGGGCTTGCACTCTTCTTGGGAGCCTTTGTCTCCTCTTTACAGGGCCTTTACATGTGGTGGCTGCCATCTTGGCCTACTCATGGCTGGGATTCTAGCTGGGAATCCTAAGCACCGGGTTTTTCCTATTGCTGATTTGTATGCCTGAACCTGTGATAAGTAAAGCCTTTTAAAACTGCATCGGATTCCTGAGTCTTTATCCATTCCCAGCCAGCTTTGGAGGTAGAAGGGAATTCATTTCCTGGCACTGTTGGGGACCCCAGCGGTGTTCCCTACAATGTCACTCTCTTCCTCCTGCGCAGCTCAGGTTTTAGGTCATTCATCATGTTTTGTTCTCGACCTAGGTACACATAACTGCTGCATTCAGAGATGTTTGTTAGTTGACAGTGAATGGGGCCCTGAAACTAGTTCATTTTTCATGAACATAGTTTTGTTGAGATTTAGCTGTAGACCTAAGTTTCCACATTCTCAGTGGAAGTCAGCCAGCATTTGTGCCGCTTGGCTAATGTTTGATGTTATTAGAACAATGTCATCAGTGAAGCGGAGGTGGTGTAGTTGCCAACCGTCTATTTTTACTCCCATTCCTTCCCATTCTAATTGTTGCATGGCTTTTTCGAGGGTGGCGCTGAAGATTTTGGTGAAATGGTATCCCCTGCTGAACCCCTCTTTTGACATCAGCTATCACTTCTTGTAGAATGGTGAGATCCTGGTGGTGAATCCATAATAGAGCTAAGGGAAAGATCTTGATGTATTGGGTTTGAATGCCCTGTTTGGTAGGTCTTCGATGACTGCTTTGGTCTCAACAGAATCAAAGGCTTTCTTTAAATCAATGAACTTCAGACAGAGTGGAATCTCAAACTCCCTACAAACCTCAATGAGTTTGTTTACCAGTGGATATGGTCAATTGTGCTGAATCCTTTTTGGAAGCCAGCTTGCTCACATGGTTGTCCTTCATCTAATGTTCTGCCAATCCTGTTCTGGATGACTTGCATGAACAGCTTGTAGATGACGGACAACAGGCAGATAGGGCGATAGTTGCCAATGTCGTGTATGTCTCCCTTCTTGAACAGTAGAACTGTCCTGCTGGTTTTCCATTGGGAGGGCACCTTGCATTCAAACAGGTAGCACGTGAAAAGCCGAGCCAGTGTATTGATGAGTACTAATGGCAGATTCTTCAGGTGTTCAGGTCTGACTTTGTCTGGGCCAATTGCTGTTTGATTCTTTACCAACAAAATGGCATGTCAGATTTCAGAAGAGAGAACGTTGGGAATAAAATATCCATCCTGTGAAATTTGGTATGTGGGCAGGTGGACGTGGCTATCAAAGAGATCCAAGTAGAAGTTATGGATAATCTTCTAAGTTAAGATATTGGAATAATCAAAGATTTTAGAAAAGTTCACATAACTATTATAGATGAGGTTTCATATATATGTGTATATATGTATATATACATATATATATATGAAGAATGCCAAGAGAGAGAGAGACACAACACGACTCCTGTCTTCAAAAGACTTTGAGTTCATTTGCCAACGTGGCAAGGCGCGAGTCTCAGGTGACCAAATGCTAACATCCAAGTTTGCAAAGCAGTGCAGAGAAGCAATAAAGGGAGATCTCAAAGAGAGAAGAGCAGAAATACTGGCGAAGCCAGTACAGCAGAAGCTAGGAAAAGCATTCTCAATAACTGTCTATCCTTCACCAACTATAAGACCAAGATGACTGCCCTCTGATATCCTGATGGACTTATCACATGTTTCAGAAAGGCGATGAAGATTATCCATGACTTCTACTCAGATCTCTTTGATAGCCACGTCCACCTGCCCACATACCAAATTCCGCAGGATGGATATGTCATTCACACGTTCTCCCTTCTGAAATCCGACATGCTATTTCTCAGGTAAATAAATGGACAGCACCAGGCCTAGACAAAGTCAGACCTGAACACCTGAAGAATCTGCCATAGGTTCTCATCAATACACTGGCTTGGCTCTTCACACGCTACATGTCTGAATACAAGTTGCATCCCAATAAAAACCAGCAGGACAGTTCTACTGTTCAAGAAGGGAGACATCCACGACATTGGCAACTATTGCACCATCTCCTGTTGTCCATCATCTGCAAGCTGTTCACTCGAGTCATCCTGAACAGAATTGGCAGAACATTAGATGAAGGACAACCATGTGAGCAAGCTGGCTTCTGAAAATGATTCAGCACAATCGACCATATTCACATGGTAGGCAAGCTCATTGAGGTTTGTTGGGAGTTCAAGATGCTGCTCTGTCTAATGTTCATTAATTTAAAGAAAGCCTTTGATTCTGTTGAGATCGAAGTGGTCATTGAAGCCCCTAGCCAAACAAGGCATTCAAACCCAGTACATCAAGCTCCTTTGTGAACTCTATTATGGATTCACCACTAGGATCTCATCATTGTACAAGGAAGTGACCTTTGACGTCAAAAGGGGGGCTTGGCAGGGAAATACCATTTCTCCAAAACTCTTCAGCCCTGCCCTCGAGAACATCATGGGACAATGAGAATGGGAAGGAATGGGAGTGAAATAGATGGTCGGCAACTATACCACCTCCGCTTTGCTGATGACATCGTTCTAATAACACCAAACATTAGCCAAGTGGAACAAATGCTGGCTGGCTTTGACCAAGAATGTGTAAAGATAGGTCTACAGCTGAATCTCAAAAAAAAAAAAAGTTCATGAAAACTAAACTAGTTCCAGAGGCTCCATTCACTCTCCATGGAACAAACATCTCTGAATGTAGCAGTTATGTGTACCTAGGTCGAGAACTCAACATGATGAAGAACCTAAAACCTGAGCTGCGCAGGAGGAAGAGAGTGACATGGAATGTTTTCAAGAGCATCAAAGAAATAGCTAGAAGAACAAAGAACCTCCGAATCGGGCACATCTCTTCGACTCCACCATTCGCCCTACAGTAACCTATACCTCAGAGACCTGGGCCCTACGAAAGCAGGATGAGAATGCTATTCAGATCTCCCAAAGAGGAATCGAAAGATCTATGCTTGGAATATCACACCTCACTCAAGTGAGAGAAGGAATCGGAGTTCCGACCTTCATTGCCATTCCAGAGTCAGGGACGTTGTCTAATTTGCCAAGGCATAGATAATCAGATGGGCTGGACATGTAATGCAATTTGGAGATGACTGCTGGACTAGAGCTGTTACTGACTGAATTCCACGGGATGTCAAAAGATCACGTGGCCGCCCACCTACAAGGTGGTCAGACTTTTTCTTCAAGACCCTGAATGAACGGTTTGAGGCTCTTCATATTTCTGAAGGAAGCAGATGCCATTGGGCTACACTGGCATGTGATAGGGTCAAATGGAAATTATACTGGTGCCTGCTTGAACAAATCGATGAATAATGGGATGTCAAGTGATCAAGTGATAATCTGCTAATAGGGACAACTTGATTTTTCCTTTCCTTATCGGATGCCCTTAATGTCCTTTTCTTCCCTGATTGCTATAGTAAGTACTTCCAGTACTATATTGAATAGAAGTGGTGAGAGTGGGCAGCCTTGTCTTTTCCCCAATCTTAGGGGAAGGCTTTCAGTTTTTCCTGATTGATAATGATGCTCGCTGTGGGCTTGTCTTAGATGGCTTTTACTATATTGAGGAAGGTTCCTTCAATTCCCATTTTATAGAGAGTTTTTATAATGAATTGGTGTTGAATCTTGTCAAATGCTTTCTCTGCATCTATTGATATGATCATATGGTTTTTATTTTTCCTCTTATTGAAATTATGTATGATGTTGATTGACTTGCAGGTATTAAACCATCCTTGCATTCCTGAGGCAAATCCTAATATAAAACTGAAAAGCTTCTGCACCTCAAAAGAAACAGTGATCAAGATACAGAGACAGTCCACAGACTGGAAAAAGATATTCACCTAAAGCCTAACTGATAAGGAGTTAATATCCATGATATGTCAGGCACTGATAGAACTTTACAAGAGGAAAACAGCCAACCCCATCAAAAAATGGGGAGAAGAAATGAACAGAAACTTCCAAAAAGAAGAAATTTGAATGGTCAAAGGCATATGAAAAAGGTGCTCTTCATCATTAATCATCAGAGAGATGCAAATCAAAACAACAATGAGGTATCATCTCACACCACAGAGACTGGTACACATCCAAAAGAGCAAGAACAACTGTTGATGGTGTGGATGCGAAAGGGACCCTCATCCCCTGTTGGTGGGAGTGCCGATTGGTCAAACCCTTTTGGAAAACAGTATGGACCTTCCTCCAAAAACTAGATATTGAGCTTCCCTTTGACCCAGCAATACCACTCCTGGGAGTTTACCCTGGAGACCCAAAAAGCACACAGCAGAAAAACTATCTGCACTTCTATATTTATCGCAGCTCTATTCATGATAGCAAGAATCTGGGAACAACCTAAATGCCCGAGAAGACTGGATAAAGAAACTATGGTACATCTACCCAATTGAATACATAGTAATGCAGCTGTCAGACATATGAAGTCATAAAATTTACCTGCAATTGGACTGACATGGAGATTATCATGCTGAGTGAAATTAGTCAGAAGGAAAAGGACAGATATAGAATGACTGCATTCATTAATGAGATATAAATATATACAAGTGTTCTACTAATTGTAGGAAATGGTAGCGCCAGACTAGAATTCAGCATTTAATATAAACAAAGACACTTACATAATAAACCCTAAATGTCTGTAAGACAAGCCACAGTGTGTAAGAGAAGAGAGAGACAGAGATAGAGACAGAGAGACAGAGAGAGATAGAGACAGAGACAGAAAGAGAAAGTGAGGAAAAGAAAAGTTACCTGCTATTGAGGCAGGCTAGGGGGAGGTGAGAGGGAATGTGGGGACATTGGTGGTGGGAATGGGGCACTGGTGAAGGGATGGGTGCTGGAACACTGTATGACTGAGACCCAATTATGAACATCTTTGTATTAAAGTATCTTTGTATTAAAGATCTTTGTATTAAAGATGTTCATAATTGTAATTGTTATCTCAATTTTAGAAATCTTACCAATTTTACAATCTTACAAAAAATATGTAATTGTATATCTCACAGTGGTATAATAAAAAATTTAAAAATAAAATAAAATATTTAATAAAAATAACTACACCATCAAATGATGAGCTTTTCACAGCTTTTAATGAATTAAAATTTTGTATGAAGAATCAGAAAATTTACTGACTGGTTCAAAATAAGTATGTCCCAGTGTTTTACTGAGTGTGTGCAATGGTAATGTCATACTAGAATTCACCATTGAATATACTCAAAGAGACTTACATGATAAACCCTAAATGTCTACAGGGCTAGCCGCAATGTGTAAAAGAAGGGGGAGAGAGATGCAGAGACAGAGAGAGAGACAGAGAGAGAAAGAGAGGAAAAGGGGGTACCTGCTACTGAGGCAGCCTGGGGGTGGGCGGGAGGGGTGTGGGTATACTGGTGGTGGTGATGGGCCACTGGTGGAGGTATGGGTGCTAGAATATTGTATTACCGAGAACCTATTATGAACACCTTTGTAACTGTATGTCTCACTGTGGTATAATGAAAAATTTAAAAAATAAAGTAGAAAAGAAAGAAAGTATCCCTTCATTGGTGGTGGCAAATGCACACTGGGGGACAGATGGGTCCTGGAACACTGCATGACTGAAACCTAATCATGAACAATTTTGTAACTGTTTATCTCACAGTATCACTTGTATCACTTGTCTTCCATTGTTCATTGATTTGCTCGAGTGGACACCAGTAACATCTCCATTCGTTGGGAATGAAGTCCATTATTGAGTGGTATAATAAAATTTAAAAAATAAGTTAAAAAAGAAAAAATAGTATGTCATGGAAAGATAAGCTGACACACAATGGTATTACTGATGAAACCCAGTTTGCTCCAAACAAATCTAGGGTCTATCTGAGTGCACACATCAGAAATGGATCTCACATATGCAAAATGAGATATAGGATGAGTTGAGTATGGCAAACTTAGATTCAAATCAGTTTCTATAAAGTCATTGAAGAATTTCAAAAGAGCAGTGATGCCTAGACAAAACATGTCAATGTATTTTTTAATAAAAGTTAGAACCTAGAAGAAAAGAAAACTATTTCTTCTAGATGTTTGACTTCAAAATATAATTCATGACCATTAAAGCTGACAAGGACTTATGGTCTACTCCACAAAATTGCCTCTAGCCTACTTTTTTTGTGTGAAATTTTGCTTCTGGTCTTGTTTTCATTTTGTTTTGTTTACTATCTCTGCGTGCACACACACACACACACACACACACACACAGAGAGAGAGAGAGAGACGTACTGTTTTAAATTGTCAGCAGTAGCTGTGTTATGCATTTTATGTATTTAATTTTGGGTCATTTCCAGTACAGGAGACATAAATTGAGTAGATTTTTGGAGTAGACTTTTTTATTTAATGCTTTCTCCATGTGTAAATTTTCCTCTGAAAAAAGTACATCACCATGATGTTGACTTTGTAAGCATTGTTCATGCATATATAAACATTGCAGGTTCCTCAATAAATGAAGAAATATCCATTTTGTTCATCTGCATTTGTGAAATATATTTTTGTGACAATATTGTTATGTGAAATCACCTTCAAAGTGTTCTGTCATGTTTTATAAATTCCTTGAGTACACATCTTTATCAAATATAAACAAGTATCTTTTCAAGAAGTTTTCTTTCTTTTTCTCCTCCACCTTCTATATATTTGGGGGATTTTTTTGGGGTCTTTGAGGATTTTCATTTTGGGGAACTCAGATTCTAGGAGCTTTGGCCTTTCAGGATATCAGTGTTTAGGATTATGATATTCACACTGAGTCTTTTGGGATGAGGGCACAAACCCAATTTAAGCTAACATAAAATCAGAAATATTTTTCTCAGATTGGAAACAATAACGGTAACAAAAAACATCTTCATCACCTTCAAACAGATCAATGGGTTACTTCAAAGGCAGAACTTGGAAGTTCTTCAGAGCAAATTCTTGAGAGCAGAACTTGCAGGGCAGACTGTTTCAAATGGAATCGGGCCATTTTTAAAATCTCACACTCAGGGCCAGAGAGATAGGACAGCAGGTAGAGCAGTTATCTTGCTCTGAGCTGACGTGGGTCCCCTCAGAATACCACTAGGAGTGATCCATGAGTGAAGAGCAAGGAGTAAACCCTGAGTACTGTCAGGTGTGGCCACAAAGAAGAAATAAACAAACAAAAAACCCACTCTCCTTATTGGATCCCAAAGGGCCACACAGCTAAAACTGTTGTTTAGTTTGGGATGCAGGGGTGGGGGCATACCTGGCAATTCTCAGAGTTACTCCTGGTGATTGGTCACATGCAAGGCAAGTACCCTACCCACCATCCTGATGCTCTGACACCCAAAATTCTTCCTTTGGACCACCTACCATCTTACCATTACTCTATCACTGAGATAATGTGTACATGTTATCCAATTTTTCCAGTTTTTGAGCCACACCCAGCGGTGCACAGGACTGACTCCAGGTTCAATGCTCAAGGATCACTCTCAGAAATGTTCAGAGAACCATATACCAGGTATCATGTATACCATATACCTGATATACCATATATACCATATACCATATATACCATATACCATATATACCATATATCAGGTTTGAACCAGTGTCACTTCTGGAAGCTGCCACATGAAAGGCAATTTTTCCCTCCCTACCTTTACTTTCAGATCAAAACTTTATCAAGAGAACAAGCTGTATAACTCAGTAGTAGAGCACTAGCTTTGCATGTGTGAGGCTCTGGTTTCTATTCCCAGAACAACAAAAAGTGCTGGGTCCTTTGATTTGCCATGTGGCATAATATTAAACTTTGCCAGTAGAGGGCACTCAAGAAATAATACTGGAAATCAGGGCTTTCTTATTTTCAGCGTGCTTTCTCTGAAGGCTCACACAGCTTAGGTGAATTTCTAGCATCCAAATCCTGCAATGCCTGAAGCATTTCAAGTCAGTGCCCTTGCATCCCTGACAGATTCTCCTGCATGCAGCCTCATGACTGCTGTAGCCACTTGTCTTGGCATCAGTCTCTCCGGAAGGTTTGCAGTAAAGTGCGTCCAGTGAGGATTTCATTAAAGTTCCCAGGTGAATTTCCAGCAACTCCTATCATAGCACCACTCTCCTACTCTCTTAAACCTTCATGTCTTTGACAAGAATCCCCCTGGGATTCAAGAAGAAATTCTTGACCTGGGTACCTGGTGCCCAAGAATCAGCCCCAGGATTATGCCTGATATTCCTGCATTCATTTCAGATATCTTTCCTTTAATTATTCAATCCTGAAACTCCCTGCCCATGTTAGAATTAGTTTACACTTAATACTAGCATTTCCCTCTTCAGATTTTTTGTGTGACTTCCCTCTACTGGTTGGATCCTGGTATTGTCCTATTATCAGAAACCTCCAAGAAAACTTCCCTTAATTCACTTAAAATCTGTGTCTTTAAGATCCACAGAGAAGGAATTTTATTAAAGATGTTTTAATGCCTTCTTTTAATACATCAAATTGTCTAAGATTAATATGATTTTTAGAAAATTCCCTTATTACACAGGGTGAATAATTCCAATTCATTTAACCTTTCTCACACACTCTCCTTAAATCATTCAGCACTTTTCACTGGTCTTTTGGGAGTTTCCAAATGTGAAAGGGAATCTGTAATCTCAGGCATACATTCAGACATTCAATTTTGCACTTTTAATAGCTGCTTTTCACAAATCATGAAAAGTGAGAAACATGTTGATGCAAAAGTAAAATTATTTCTGTAGGTAGAAAAGGCACTCTTTCATCTTTATCATAAAAACTGCAAATGTGGAACACAGAAAGACACTATAGATATTAATCAACCTAATAAAATTAGAAAATAGTAATGCATAAATAATAAGATGGCAACATGTAATAGTCTACCAAACTTTTAAATCTAAATTCAGATTTCTAGAAAGATTACTGGTCCTATAATGATCTAAACAACTTTAAAATATAGTGCCATTATATGAATTAATCCTGTTAGGGCTATTGTCTTCTGAAACAAGTCCAGGGAATACGCCAATACTTCAAGGGCATTTTCTGTTGCAAGGGCAACAGAATTCTGCAGCCAATGTAAGTTGATTCAGCAGCTGTAATAACATGAAGCCATCTGCAGCTCTACATTTAGTATGCAAATCAAAGAAAGCAAAGGTCCAATATTAAACACAAGATGTTAAATTTTGTGCTGTAGTTTTCTGTTTACTTTTGGTAGTGTTTGATTCATCTATCCCATAATCAAATGGCTGCTGTCTACAGATACGCACCTGAACGTGAATAATAGGTGAAACCTTCTGAGATCATTTGACTCTTATTTAGTCTACCGGTTTACTTTTCTGGATTAACTTGCCTCTCTGAAAATTCAGGAGCAGCTAAACAGCTCCTGAATTTTCCTGAATTGTGGCCTGATGACTGTGATGGTCTGTTTGCCAAATGTCCATTCCTATATCAGTATCACACAGAAAATCATCTCACTTGGTTTTGTAGAAATTTGTGGCAAAACAGCATCAAGTCTTTGATTTCCTTTTGTTTTCCTCAATGTCTGTTTGTCTCCCTCATTCTCTCAAATTCTTCCTTCATATCTAAATAATTGTATATGTGAAAAAAAGTTTCCTAACATCTTTTTTTTTTTTTTTTGTTGGTCACACCCGGCGATGCTCAGGGGTTACTCCTGGCTCTGCACTCAGGAATTACTCCTGGCGGTGCTCAGGGGACCATATGGGATGCTGGAGATCAAACCCGGGCCGTCACAGGCCAGCCGTGTGCAAGGCAAACACCCTACCTGCTGGACTATAGCTCCGGCCCCTCCTAACATCTTTCAATGGGGTGCCCATACCAATCTCTGTTTCCCTCTGATACTCTCACTGGAACAATTAGTATTCTTGATATAATTCCATACTAATCATAGTTCTTAGCTATGTGTAGCAGAAGTTATACTGGAGAAATCAGAAGAGCCCCAGGGCTAAGAGTTTTCCACTCTTATTCAGGAGCAAAACCCAACATACCTTCAGAGCTGCTCCAGTAAAAGCACTAAAGCCACTGTAACCTGGCACTTGAGAAGGCAGAGACTAAGGACCCTGCCATCACTATTTCCAAAGAGCCAGATACAACTCTTTCTAGATTGTCACAAGACCAGCTTCACTCCTTACATCACTAATTTCTAAATCCAAGTCTCTCACAAATGTATTTGAACAATGTGGTCAAGAGTACATGTCTCTGTGCTCAATCTTCAAGGGACCAGGCCCAGAGCAATAGTAGAGCGGGTTATTTACCTTGTGAATGAGTGACCTGGGTTCGATCCCGGTATTCCATAAGGTTCCCCAAGCACCACCATGAGTAATTTCTGAGTGGAAAGTCAGAAGTAACCCCCCAAGCATCACCTGTGTGACTCAAAAAAAAAATCTTCAACGGATCATGGAAATGTGATCTTTCTGAATCAAAGTTTCATGAGACAAAATTTATAATATAGGAAATTACCCAGATGCAGGATAATAATAAATTTAAGTTGCCACAGAAGCACCCCATAAACCCCTGCTAAATCTGCCCCTTTGATTCACCTCTTTAATATGCAATATAATTATTTTAATTCTTAAAAGCGTGATGGAGTCCCTATCACCTAAAAATTCCAAATAGACTGCTAACTTAGTACATGTTTACTTGTGTGACTTCAGCTTTCTTCCCTCTTCATTCCCAGCTATTTGTTTATACTCCTAAAAACTAAAAAGCACTATGAAACTAGAAAAACAAAAAAACCAGTGAGAGTTCATGACATTTTTTCAATTTGAATGTGCATTTCCCTCTGTCTAAAGTGATCTTTTCCCTTCCTGCTTCCTCAGAGCATATATTACATGTGAACTCTTGAGCTATACACACAAAAACTTAAAATTAATAAGTTCTCACCTCAACGAATTTAGCATGGTTATACACAATGAATGTCTCCTCCTCCACATTCCTTTGCCAAAATCTAATATACAATGTGATCATATTCAGACCTGGGGTCTTTGGAGGGGATTAGGTTAAACCTGGGGTGAGGGGTCATGAATGGGATTGCAGCTCTAAGAGAAACATAACTGAGACTGGCATAGAGTCCTCATCTTTTATGCCAGCTTAGAATGCAGAGGAAAGTCACGCTCTATGAACCAAACACCCCCACCCTGCCAGACTCTGAACCTGCCCACACTTTGATTTTGGCCTCCCAGTCTCCAGAACTGTGAGAAGTAAATTTCTGTTGTTTTTAAGCCACTCTTTCTGTGTTATTTTTGTTATAGTAGCTTGACTGGACCTAGGTGTTGAAGAGAAAGATGTGTGAGCAAACAGGCTGAAAATATAGAACTCCTGAGTATAGAGCCAGGAGTAGCTCCCAAGCAACTTCAAAATAGCACAAGAATTAGGCGCTTGCCTTGCATCCTACCTAACCCTTATTTGAATCCTTAGCACCACATATGGTCCTGAGCATCACCAAGAATCACTACTGCTCACAAGTCATGAATAGCCTGTGAGGCCCTCTCACCTAGAATAGTACTGTTCTGATCAGTTTTAGAGAGCCATATGTATCCAAAGAAGGGAGCTGATCACTTCAATCACCTCAGGGTAGCAGTGTTACAGAGGTTCAGGAAGGGTATGCAAGAAAATGCTTTCAAACATTAATACATGTGGATATTTCACTCTCTGATACTTTCCTTTCACCCTCCTCCCATACAAATAATATGATTTCTATGGCTTTTATTGCTCAATGTCTAAACACTTAAATCAGATCACAAATCTAGCAATCCATGAGGTTGTTACAGACTATATATATATGACTTGTTTGGTTCACACAATAAAATTTGTTGCCAACATAACAATATTGCTGATTTTATTTAAGACTAAATTTCTGGCATCACTGGAACATCTGTAAACTTTAGACCTTTATGGTCATGGCATCAGTGAATGAAAGCTAAATCTGGAGTTGGTAGAGCCTTTATTTTTTTATTTGAATCCCCATGATTTAAAAATGCCATTAATTTAAAATGCCATTAATAATGGGGTCTTATGCACACAACTCATCTCTATGACACTATCCAGTAGAGTATCTTCTTCTTTCCATCACAGTCTCAGAGTCCCCACCCAAATGTCTGCACCATCTCCCCACCCCAACCCACCCTTGGTAAGGTCAGTTTTATAGGTTAGTTACTGTCTTTGGGCTTCTGTGGAGATGGAGCTGGGGTCCCTCTCCCCAACCTTTGTCCCAACCAGGAGGCCCAGTGGACCTATCCATGAACTGCTCCCAGGCTGTCAGCCATGAGCCAGAGACACAGATACACGGGGCAGAGCTGCTACCAGCTCTCCCTGCACTCAGCTGATTATAAAGCTTCCAGGAGGGAAAGCAGATTATGGCCCTGGCCTGCCACCCCAATAGAGCCTCAGAAGAAGCCAGAGGAACCTTAGCACCATGATAGCAGCCATTTTCAATGTCCGACTCCACAGCTCATCAGAGCTCCACCCAAGATAGAAGATGATCTCAAGCCCAGCTTGTCAGAGCCCCACCCAGAAAGAAGCCTATTCCAAGCCCAGGTATGTTGGTCTTGGCAGCTAAAGTCACCAGGCTTCCATGGAGATGGAGCTGGGTATATCAGTAAATGCAAGAACTGAGAGCTTACCTACTACCGAGAGTATCCCACCTACAAGCAGAGCCTGGCAAGCTACCCTTGTCGTATTTGATATGCCAAAAACAGTAACAATAATAAACCTCATTCCCATGACCTGAACGAATGGTTTGAGACTCTTTGTAGTCCTGGAGTGAGCATATGCCCTTAGGCTACACTAACATGTAACAGGGACGAATGGAGTGATATTCCATTGTGTATATATTCCACAGTTATATCTTTAATTTTCTTGCCTTGGTTTATTTAGGGGAGCAAGGGGTCACAGTCTGGTGGTGCTCAGAGCTTACTCCTGGATCTGTGCTCAGGGATTAATCCAGGAAGGAGGGCAGGGAACCACATAGGGTCCTAGGTATTAAATCCATGTCAGTCTCCTGAAAGGAAATACCCAACCTTCTATACTATCACTCTGGTCTGCTACCAGTTTTTTTAAGCAGTCATCAAGTCTTGGAAACTTGAATTACTTTCATAAATTAACTATTGTGAATAGCTGCGATGAAAAAAATAAGAATAAATGGCTTTTAGAATTGGTGCTTTGGTCTTTTAAGGTAGATCCAAGAAACAAATTTCTGGGTCACATGGAAGTTCAATTCGTAGTTTTTGAGATGTGTCCATTTGATTTTCCACAGATGTTGAACCTGTCAACACTCCCACCAGTAGAAAAGTAGGGATACTTTTCCGTCTACACACCAATATATATTATTGTTCTTTTTCATGTGTTTCAATATTATTGCTGCAAATTGATATCTCATTCTTGTTTTGATTTGCATTTTCTTGATTATAAGTAAAGAGCATATAAATGGTCCCAGTCCCCATTACTCCCTATTACCTAAAAAGAAAACATCTGCTTTATTCTTCCACATCACTTGCCTTATCCTCTAAGCATTTGAGTTCTTAACATATGCCTAGACGAGCTGGGGGTTCTTTTTATCAGTCTATGAGAGTTATGAATGATGACACAGCTGTCACCCACTACCTCACTTGACAGTTTGGTCAAGAAATCCAGGAGGGACTAAGCCTGAGGCTGTGGGCCAGATGACAGTTTCTCCATTGTTCTAAACAGGCTCCACCTCACATCCTCATTATTAGATTCAGCCTCCAACTCTGAAACACTGCAGGGTCTGACCAGATTTGGTCTCTGACCAAATAAATACATGACCTACTGAAAATACTTGTTTCTGCAGGAGCATCAGGCCAGCCTGAAGAATGCAGCTAGCAATACAACAAGGTAACTGTCAAGAAAGGAGATGAAAATGCTACATTTGCATCAAAAGCCTCTATTTCCTCATGGATGATCGACTTCACCCCTCTCAGCTCCTTTCACCACGTGGGGTTCCCCAGAGGAGTCCCAGGCTCCAAATTCAGTTCATTGAATACATAGACTTAAACAACACCAACACAAATAAGTCAAAACCCACACACCAGCTAGAGTCCTGCCTAACTTGAAAGTACAGATTATGAAACTAGGAAGAGAATGTGTGTACTCAAGGCCTAAGCAAACACAGCACTTCACAAGCAGTTATGCTTAGGGAACCGTTACTTGTTCAGCCTTGCTCACAATTTACAAACCTAGATAATTTTCCAGCCTCTTGGAGAGGTACCCTAATCATGTGTTCATCTTGACATGTTCAGAGCAAACATCTTGCTTACAAAAAATTAAGTGCAAGATAAATCTGTGATGCATTTAAAGAAAGTCAGTAATTCACCTGGTGATCCTAATTTGTACATCAAATAAATATGTATCTGTGATGTGCCTAGCTAACTCCCAAGTGGAACGACAAATTTAGTTTATACCACTTAAACCACATAATCAGCTTTATTCTCAGATCATTTTGATCAAAACAATCCACTTACAATTTTACTTGTGAAGAAAAAGTTTCATTTTGTAAGGCAAGCTTCTAGAATGACTCCCCAAACAACACACACACAGTTTCAATTTATGACATACTATTAGTAGAAGAGTTGTTAGGGGAGAAACTTTTATCTAAAATTCTCAAAGATTCTACCCAATTTTAAAACCTCTTTGAAACATTAGGAAATAATTGACGAGTGAAACAAACTCTCTAGTATCATGTCATTTCAGACTTTATGGGATCTTAAGACAGATATGAAAGGATTCAGATTCTGGGTCTCCCATTGAAACTGGCAGTGGAAAATTAGTACTTATGCAATTTAAACAAAAAATGTTGAGAAATTATAGGCCAAATTGAATCCAAACTTGATTGAATTTGAAGAAAAAGTACATCTTCTTATTACTTCTAAACTCAAGGAAACTGAACTGAATGCCTATATTGAACCAAAAATAGCAGTCTATTTAAACTATATGAAACAGTGCTGATTTTCATGGCTCTTAACTAAAATTCATTTCTCTCACTCTTAAGCTTAAATCACATTCAATTCTACTACTCTGTAGAACGATTGTGACTTGAACACTTTTATAATCTAACTCTTACTGATGACCTATATGGTCTAAAATGCTGAGCTGCCTTTTCCTAAGAAAAATGCCAGTGAGGTTAATCCAGCTTACTTGAAGGGCAGCTAACTCCCATCCAGCTTGGCTTAATATAGTCCACTGGTATAAGCATTTTTCTTAGAATCCTTGAACTGGGTAAAACTCTAGAGATCATCTATACAATGTACCACTTGCTTCATGAATTTCACATGCTTTCAAATGAGAAATTTTCCAATGTACAACAAACTCCAAAAATAATCTCAAAGAACAAAAAGGGCATGATTGGGCAGACATAAATAGCAAATATCTTATATATCCTGCATGTAGAGGTTGGAGGAGGAAGGATCCACTTGGACTTCTGCAAGATTTTTTAAAGATTTATCAATAGTCAATTATTAAACTAAAATATAGCATTGTAACCCAAATAAATCAGTATTGATTTGCACAGGAAACACTGTTTCACCATATACTCTATCTTGTAAAGCATACAGACAAATTTAAGTCCATCCTCATGCTTATTCCAATAAATAATAAAGGGGGAAGAGAATATCTTACTCCTTTATTTTTTTGTTTTGGTTTGGTTTGGTTTTGGTTTTGCAAGGTCAGGGATCAGACGGAAGACCTCACAGGTATGTAGTCTATTGCGGAAGACAACATCACAGGTCACATCTATTCCTTTATAAGAATACTAAGGTTTAAACTAAAAAACTTTTTTAAGAAAACCTCAAAGGTTATATTATAGTAATTTTCCTTCTTTTTAGGATGACAACCAATGAACATTAAGAAATCACTAAATATTCCCTATAGTATCTCAATATATCACTTTCCAAATAATCCACAGCTTTGGCACTGGATTGACTCTTCTCTCCTACTTGAACACTTGCTTCCAAAACCCAAACTCACTTGACTATTCTTGCTGCCAATTGGGTGCCCTTTTCTCAGTGCCTCTGGTGGTGTTTATTTGTCTTCTCAATTTCTTGATGCTAAAATTCATTAGGACTCATTCTTGGAGTCTTTCTCTCCTCCACTTTTCCCTTCACTAATGCCACCATTTTCTGGTTTTAAATGTCTTATCTATTTACTAAGGATCCAAAATTTATATCTCTAGTACAGAATTACACCTGAATTTCAGGCTCATCTCTAATTACTAACTTAACATCTCAAGCTGAATATCTAATAGACTTCTCAAATCTAACACAATTAGATTATTCAGTTCTAAAGAACAAAACCTCAATATCTTCTATAATAATCACCATCACAGTTATTGGCAATTCTATCTTTCTAGAAACCAGGAAAAGATCTTGAATTATCTCTAATGTCTCTATTTCTCTATAAGTCCATATTAATATGTCAAAATAATTGGTCTACCTTCTCCATAAACACATACTTTACCACGCCACTCATTCCTTCTCTGGTTTTATCAATGCTGCCTGGAATATTATAATTATCCTCCAAATAGTCTCTCTGCTTCACTTAATTTAACAGTACAACACAAACTGACTAAATCTTGCTAAACTGTGCCTCAACTATCTACCTGTGAAGTCCAAATCCCATTGAAGAGTGAATAATTCAGACTTACTTGTTTGACTATATTACACTTGGTTAAAAATCTCCATTCACCAAGAACCAATTATGAACACCTTTGTAATTGTATGTCTCATGGTGGTATAATAAAAAATTAAAATTTAAAAAAAATCTCCATTCATTCTCTAGTTCATTCAAAACTCAGACATGTCTTTTAGGTGGCACCAGATCGCACATGATCTTCATAATCTCCCCTTCACACATATATATACCACAATTATTGTTCTCTGGTTCTATCTTCATCTACCCTCCTGCTTTTTATTCTACTATCATCTAAACTTCCATCTTGGCTAAGACACAAACATTCAAGACATTCTTCTGCTATTTTGATGATTCAGCTTCTCTCTTCTGTTATCCAACTTTCACTCCAAGAGTCTTTCTCAATCACTTGACACAAACCCAATCACCTCCAACTTCCAGAATTCCCAAGACTTCTTCAAAGGTCAGAGTGACAGTGAAATAAATTGTGATTCTGAACCCTGGAAGGGCACTTGCCTTGCATGCAGCCAAGCCAAGTTTGATCCTGGACATTCCAAATGTTCCCCCTGAGCACTGTTGCAAGTTAATGCCTGATTTCAGAACCAGGAATAACCTCTGAGCATCAACAGGCATGGCTCTAAAACAAAACAAAACAAAAAAAAAAAACATTTCACCAAGTGTTCTTCAGTTTCCTTTAAACAGCCAAGTCTCCTTCCTCAGTAGTTTTCTTTTTTTTTCTTGTCATATTATCACTTATCAGCTTTGAATCTGTTTTTAGGTTACATGTTAAACTTAAGCCTACAAGGTTACATGTTAAACTTAAGCCTACAAGGACCCACCACGCAGAGACTGCCCTTCAGAGGAGAGTATTTCAAGCCCAGGAATGCTTGAGCCTAAGACACAGGTACACCCGGCAGAGCAGAAACCAGCTTTCCCCGTTGCGCGGCCGCTCCACAGTCGCATGATTTACCTCCAAATTACCATAAATATTCTACCCACCCCTCTGAGAGAGCCCCACAGAGTAATGAGAATATAGCACCCGCATGGCAGAGCCTGGCAAGCTGTCCGATGCGTGTTCGATATGCCAAATCCAGTAACAGAAATGTTTATTTTCCTGACCCCAAAAGAGCCCTTAATATGGCAGCAGTAAGAAAGGCAAACAAGCAGTGCCTGATAAAATTTCATGGCCATCCTAGGCTACCAAAACGAAGAAGGACTAAAATGACTGTCTGTGCTTTCAATGCACGTACGCTGACATCGGAAGCATATATTGAGGATCTGATGCTGCAAGCGCAAAAGATCAAGTACGACATCATTGGTTTGACTGAGACGAGGAGGCGTCAGTTGCATCATGCTGTATTTGACACCAGAGAAGAATTGTTCCTTGGAACATGCGATGAAAGAGGCATCAGTGGCGTTGGTGTCCTTGTCAACACGAACATGGCCGTCAACATTGATTCACTTGAATGCCTAACAAACCGTATCAGGACGATTACACTTGAAGAGATGTGGCCCACTGCCAGCAATTTCTATCTTCATTGTCTATGCACCAACATCCACATACAAGAAGATGAAATTGAGAAATTCTACATGGAATTGGAGAAGTTCTATAAAAAAAGATCACACCTTCTACAAGATCATAGTCGGTGATTTTAATGCCAAGATAGGACCAAGAAGATCGGCTGAAGAACTCCACATTGGAACCCATGGCCTAGATTGGAACGAACAAGGTGAGAGACTATCTGAGTTCATCATGTCCACCAAGACCATTCATGGGAACTCATAGTTCCAGAAGGCTGAAGCGAAACGTTGGACATGGGAATCTCCTGGTGGACAGTTCCACAATGAAATTGACCACATCATCTTCAATCGATGGTTTTGTCTGACCGATGTAGCTGTCGTCCCCAAATTCCAAACAGGATCGGACCACCGTCTCCTTCGTGCAAAATTCTACTTCCCGCAACGTGGAGAAAAGACTGCAAAGTTTAAGAAGAGAACTCCCAGAACGACCACCAACTGGGAACTCTTTGGCACCATTGCAGCAACATGGGAAGATACCATCATTGACGACATCGATCAAGAATACAATCGGCTGGTTCAGCACCTCCATGATTGTGCGAAGAATGCCGAGAGAAAGACACAAAAGGATGCCTGTCTTCAGAAACTCTCGAGCTCATTCGCCAACGTGGCAAGGCGCGAGCCTCAGGAGACCAAATGCTAACGTCCAAGCTTGCTAAATGGTGCAGAGAAGCGATAAAAGAAGACCTCAAAGACAGAAGAGCAGAAATACTGGAAGATGCAGCAGAAGCCGGGAAAAGCATTAGCACTGCCCGCATGTCCTTCGCCAACTATAAGACCAAGATGACTGCCCTCCGACGCCCTGATGGATCTATCACATCTTCCAGAAAGGCAATGGAGAAGATTATCCAGGACTTCTACTCAAATCTCTTTGATAGCCACATCCACCTGCCCACATACCAAATTCCACAGGATGGATATGTCATTCCCAACGTTCTCCCTTCTGAAATCCGACATGCCATCTCGTCAGTAAAGAAGGGAACAGCACCAGGCCCAGACAAAAGTCAGACCCAAACACCTGAAGAATCTGCCGTCAGTACTCATCAATACACTAGCTCAGCTCTTCACACGCTACCTGTCTGACAGACAGACAGACAGACAGACAGACAGACAGATTTCAAAATTTTTTTTAGGTGAGGTACATGGCTAAGCATTTATTTTGAATTTAAAGTGTTGAGGGTATCCCTGGAACAAAGAATGAATAAAAAGTATCAACTGGAAAGATAATACTGTCATCTCACTCTAGCTTGATACCAGGCACTATATCATCCTCCAAGTTCTACAGGGAGGTAGCTGTTGGCCACTGCCAAATGCACCATCCCACCACCACCAAGCAATAAATAAGTACATAGTAAAATGAAAAAAAATATTTTATTAAAATTTATAACAAAATGTTCCTTTCATCAACAAAATGATGAGGATATAAAGTTGGTCACTTGCTTCAAGGTTATAGAAATAATAAAGGACAATCATGAAGATTGATATAGCTAATATGAGTTTGTTTTACTTACAAATTCACTTGTATCACTGTATCACTTGTCTTCCCATTGTTCATCAATTTGCTCGAGTGGGCACTAGTAACATCTCCATCTGTCCTATCACATGCCAGTGTAGCCCAAGGGCATCTGCTTGGCTCCAAGAACATAAGGAGCCTCAAACCATTCCATAAGGTCATGGGAATGAGATCTATAATTACTTACAAATTATGTTCCAAAATTCTGTCCTCCTGTGCCTAATAATTATTGCTATTGTATTGAATGTATGTCGGGCACTTGAACTTAAGTACTCATAGTGTGTGCTGCCATCTAAGAATCAATTACACTGTATTTGTTTGTTATATCAAATGTCTCATCTTAAGGAACGAATAGAAATAAGATCTTATTCAGTCTCTCTTATACACATATGCATGCACACAGGGACACAATCACAAATACTTTGAGAACTTTTACCATTAAATAGAAATATTTAGCTTTATTCTTATAAGAAAATGGTAATCAGAGAGTAAGTCACACATTCATATTGAAAACTAATTGAAAGTAGGATGAAACCTTTATCTGATTTTCAGTCTAATGCACAGTCCAGGATCAACTAAAGCATTTTTCCTTAAGAATATATAAGATGGCGTCATTGACACCAGAAAGAACTAAATATTGCTACCAGTATTTATCATCTACCTGTAGCTCAACCTACAGTAGTCATAAAACTATAAAAAAGTAAAAGTCTATGTTAGTAAAAGATGATTTGGGGGAAATTATTGAAAATTATTGGATTCCAAAGAGTTAATGTTTCTTCACAGTTGAAATAAAATTTTCAGTCTAAAGCCTATTCTCTTCTATAAATAAAAAATATAGAGATTTGTATATATCAGTTTTCTTCACCACAGGATATAGAGAATATTGAAAAATTAAAAATTAAGCAATAGTATAGGTATCACTAGAAAATAACATTAAAATAAATAAATCTTATTTTCTTACTTTATAGATAAACTGATCCTGAGGACCAGATGTCCAGGCTACTCATACAAGCCAAGAGTCTTACTCAATACCAAGTCTTACTAATGATGATAATGCAAGTGGGGGTTAGGATAAAATATCAACTAGAAAAACACATTCTTAGCAGGTTCAGAGTCCAAAGTTTTGTCTTTGAAGCTCTGGCAGCCCCTTAATGTCACTTCTAGGTATAGCCCCTGAACATGCTAGGAATGTGGTTGCCAGTCACAGATTGTTGAGGCCCAGCCCTAAACCTTCAGGCTCAGATGGCCCGCACCAGCCTTTAAGGAAATGAAGGAAGAGGAGGCAGGAGAGAAGTAAGAGGGGGGAGGAGAGACTAATGGGTAAGACTCAGACAGATGGCAAGGAAGGATCTGAATCCAAACAGCTCTCTGGTTCTTAATTTTCTATATCCATGGTGACCTCTGGTTCAAATAATTGAGCTTTACAGGTGAACTTTGGTTTATTCTTCTAAAGGACAAAATTTCTGGTTATAAAATATCTCTGAATAATATCCAGATAGTTATATCTGTGATATTTTCTGAAAATCCATGTCCTATTTAATAAAAAATGGAGGATTTTTTGGTTTGCTAACCATGAAAATTTTGAGTTAAAGATTTCACAGTTCCCTTAGCACAGATCCTTTACTAAAATATCACACAGATCCCTTGCAAAAATATCACACAGATTCCTTGCTATGGCACAGATCCCTTGTTATAATATCCTACAGTTCAGATCTTTCCTTCACATGGATATGAGGTGATTTGAAACCTCGTTGTACAGCAATGCTTGTTTCAGCTGGGATGCTCTCTGAAAGAAAACTGTAAACTTCCCAAGAATATAAACCTCCCCCATATCTTCTAGGATGCAGAAGAAATCTGAAGTCTTTCCCTTGACATTCTGTGAGATCCGGTCAAGTTATAGGCTGTAGCTATAGTGCATTCATTTTCTTCACTATGCTAATTCCTTTGTACAACTATACCAGTCGTATTGGTTCATTGCATTGCTTACTTGATGATTCTTTTATATTGTAATAGTCTGTTTGTAAAGGATGATTTTTCATTTGTGATTAATAGTTTAGATCAACCTTAAATAGTAGATCTTCTACAAAGATAATTATGCACCCTCATGAATGGTGACCTCTCATCCTCTCTAGTACTACTGATTATCTCAATGGAAAAAAACACAAGGTCGAATATTTTATTCTCAGTATGCCACATACATGAAGCACAATCCCATCAGCACTGCTTTTGGGTGTGTGTGAGTCTCTGGATCGGCATACCTGGGCAGGGCTTGAAAAAGACTGCTGTAGGGTGGGTCACTGATGAGCTGGGCTGTAATCAGCTCTTCTGCTGGGTGGAGCTCTGAGGAGAGGGGAGTCTGGATTTGGAAAATGGAGGCCCTCATGGAGTGGGGGTTCCTCTGGCTTCTTGCAAGGCTCTGCTGGGGTGGTGGGCAAGGCCTATAACCTGCCATCCCTCCCAGATGCCTCATGATCAGCTGGGCACAGGGAGAGCAAGTAGCAGCTCTGCCCCAAGTGTGTGAGTATCTGGATTGGCATACCTGGGCTGGGCTTGAAAAAGACTGATGCAGGGTGGGTCACTGATGAGTCTCTGATGAGACACTCACAGGGGGTGACTTGCCAAATGCCATCCTTTCTGATGGAGGCTGCATCAGTGCAGCCTCCATGGAATATAGCTGAAGGTTCTATAGGCTTCTAACATGGGGAGACTTCTGCAAAGCCAGAGTGAAACTAAATACATGTAATATGTAAAACCAACTAGTTAGGAATCAAGAAATGCCAGATGATCTCATTTCTATGCAGAATCTTAATGTCACACTCATGGAAACTAGAGAATAATAAAATTGCACTCATCAGGGCTTATGGGATAGGGGAAATAAGGAGATGTTGGCCAGAGGACACAAACATTCTGTAAAGAGAATGTGTTCTACATATATAATGGATCGCTTGGTGCCACCTTAAAAAACTGTACTGTAGAATTGAAATTCTATGGGAATGGAACTCTTAAGCATTC
Source organism: Cryptotis parvus (assembly GCA_021461705.1). Lineage (NCBI taxonomy): Eukaryota > Metazoa > Chordata > Mammalia > Eulipotyphla > Soricidae > Cryptotis > Cryptotis parvus. The sequence continues at coordinate 63,163 of JAJIBD010005904.1, read as the reverse complement.
TTGCCACACACATATTAGAAATAAGAGAGAGAACTGGAGTGATGGATATGTCAATTAACTTGATGGTAGTAACCATTTCACAAGCATATGTATATCAAGCCATCACATTGTGTACCTTAAATATACACAATTTTTGTCAATTATGTCTCATTTAAACTGGGGTGAGGGAAGAAGGGAGAGACTGTTACCGAGTGAAAATGCTAAACTTGAAACTGGCACAGCCTAAACTGACTGCATAGGTTATGTAATCTTTTGAGTCTTTCATAACTCTAAAAATAAAGAGGAGGGGGCTATTGCATTGGAGTTTTTTTTTTCAAACACCTCAACATGGCAGAAACATTAGAATTTTTTAACGGCTGCACGAGAGAGGAAGAAAACGAGATGGGTAAGATTCAAATTCAATTCTTTTCTTCTATTGTGTGCGACTACAGCACCAACAACTGGCAATTGAGAGAAGAGATACATCATTATACTTATTTATAGCAGTAACTACTTTACATTCATCCACACAAGTGAAACTGTAAAAAAAATTATAAAGGGAGTATGTGGTTCTTTCATTAGCTTGTCTATAACACTGGATTGGTCCATAAATTAATGTGTATAAGAAGACTGGGGGAAAAAAGAATTCAAGCTCTGCCATTGTAATTACAGCTCTTTAAATATCAAAAGACACAAAGAAAGATTTCTTTTGAAAAGCCTACCAACTCTTTCTTGGCAAGACACTATTAATTACTTGCATAAATCTGCAGTTTGTACACCCAGAGCTGTGGGTGACATTATTGCATTATCTAAGCTTTTAACAGTTCCCACTTTCTGTGTGTGTGTGTGTGTGTGTGTGTATGTGTGTGTGTGTTTCTTTAAATTCTTGTTTACCGAGTAAGTCCTCTGTAAACTTCAGATCAGAGGAAATGAGCGATTCTCTGGGCCAACAGGTAACTATCAGCCCCTCATCACTGTCTATAACTCACAATTCAATTAGAGAAACTGCACCATGTGAATTATTAAATTAGACTACAGATTGCCATGAGCAGTAATAATATCACACTTTTACTTTAAAACAAGACATTTAACCTTCATAAACAAAGTGTTTATGAACAAACCACATGGGCAAATGGAAAAAGCAAAGTGGTTTAGTTCCAATCTAAATTAATTGTTAGAGCTCTGGAGAAAGGGCCTCTACAGCAGCATTTACAGCTCAGAAAATATTTGCCTCCAAATTTTTAGCTTTTATGTATAAATTTAATCAACATTTCTCTTTTGAACGTTTATTGCATAAGAAAGTTAATAAAATTAAAATCTAGCCCATGGTTCTATATTTTTGCAATAAATACAGTCTCTAGGGAACAACTTCCAAGCTGCTTTGGAGAGAGTAGGGAAGTATGTTACTTGATAAAATGAAAAACCTAAATTCAAAGTTGCAAATATGTCCCCTGCTGTGTGCAAGTGCCAATTTTCAGATTTATCCAGGCTTAAGAACCTTTTGTAAAAAAAAATTACAGGAAAATGGAATTATGACAAAGTTGAATTAATCCACATTATCTGTCTGGGGAAAGCAGGCAAACCAGACAGCATGTCCAAATCTAAGCCACCTCAGTAACCTCATGGCATCAAGAAGGAGTAGGTTTTTTCCTTACGATCTGCAAAGCTGGCATGGCAGGAGAGCAGACTTCTCTCAGGAAAAACCTTTATATTCACTGTATCAAAGGTTCAAAATTGACAGGAGGCGGAATTGTTCTTGAGCACAGGGAACAGCAGGAACTATAGTCAGGGGGTTAAGTTCTCTAGTCTGATTGGAATATGCTTGTCCAGCTGCAAACTGTCTCCTGGTCCATTATTCTGTTAATGCCTAGTTGGGGTCTGACTTGGTGCCAACTCATGCCTACTGGAGGGAGATTCATGTCATCTGGCCTTCAGTGGTGTAGTTGTGCATTGTCACAGTCCTAGAAATTTGGATTAGAAGACAGGTCTTTAATACTGAGCAAAAGCCTAGGAATTTCCCCGCCTTGCTTCAGAGGAAGTTCATACTCAAAGACCTGCTTAGCTTGCCCTAAAGAGTTTGCAGACTGAGCAGTGTTTTCCCATTATCTCTTAGAAATTTATGGTTGAGATTCTTGATCTGTAAGGGACCAAATCCAGTTCTCATCCATTTTCTTGCTGGATGTAATTAAATATCTGTCCTATATTGCATCCCTGGTGCTCAGACACAAGGTTCCTCACTGTCCTTCTCTGTCCTTCAACTAATTTCATCTTAGAGAAACAGTCTGGTCTTTCGTAGAATTTCTATTTCTTAAGAGTCAAAGAATATGTCATCTTAAACAATCCCACTCTTCAAGTCAATCAACTAAATATGAAGCCACAGATTAAAACAAGGTGTTGTAATCTTCCAAAATGCCAACAAACCAATTTTTTTTATATTTATAATTTCAATTTATTCCATTTTTAGTTATTTAAATACATTTGATTTTTTTTAAATTTTTTTTATTTTTACAGTTACAAAGATATACAATTAAAAAGTTCATATTTGGGTTTTGGTCATACAGTGTTCCAGCACCCATCCCGCCACCAGTGCCCATCTACCACCACCAACGTCCCCGGTTCCCTTCCCCCTCCCTAGCCCGCCTCCATGGCAGGTTCTTTATTTCTTTCCCTTTCTCTCTCTTTCTCTTTTCCTTCCCTTCCAGACTATGGATTACAGAACATACATTAAAAGGTTGTCATGTGTATCCTTTTGCCTCTATTTAATGCTCAGTTCTAGGTTGGAATTAGTACCCTAGACAATTATTAGCACACTGTTCCATTTTCTGTCTTACCTAACCTCTGACTCCCCACACGTTTGTGATAATTTCCACCTTTGACAAGACCTCCTGATACATGTTTCACAAACCAATTTATTATAACACTTGATCAACGGCCAATTTTACAAAGCTTCGTTATATAACAGAACAACTTCTTTACATCTTCTTGATTTTTGTTTGTTTCTTGTCATGTGGATGAGCACAGGAATATTCTGTAGTTGGAGAAATAGGAAACATCAAGTGTATATAGGTTTGTACCCAATAGATAAATTTATATGAGAAGACCAAAAGTAAAGACTACAAAGAGTATATGGTGAAAATGGGCCTCAGAGCTAAGGCGGTAACTCAGAGGGCTGGAACCCAACACTTGCAATGTTCAAAAGAATCAAATTTCTTCCTTGTCACCACATGCCTCCCTGAGCATTGCCAGGTATAGCCTCAGCGGTCTGAGCATTGCCCCAAAGAATATGGCACTGATGATCCATGACTGAGGGTCCCCGCATCACTGGCTCATTGCTGTTTCATCGGCCAAGTGGCTCTGGAAGTGGCCTCTGGACTCTCTGAACATCATTTGGGAGCCCCCTCAAAAATTAAAATGTTTTTAATTAGACAGTCATAAACTTAAACATGCTAAGAATTTGCTGAAAGTTCCCTAATGCACCCAGTAGAAATAATCCAAAACTTAAAATATAACAGATATTTTGTGAAAGAATCAGGAACTCGAGTCAATGGGACAGCACATGCATTACACGCTTGAGGCCGGTGTATAGTCCTTGCATGCTTGAGGCCTGATGCACACAAAAATGACTTCTTTTACTTTATAAATAAGGAAATAGAGAAAGGGCGTGATGCATTTTTAATTTATGCAAACAGTAGTAGGACTCAAACAGAATTATCTCAAGGAATATCTCGGTTAACTCTAGCAACTTTTTGCTTTTTGCTATGTTAGCCATGATCTAACATACGTAGAAAATACATGATCTAAATACATAGAAAAAATAGATAAGAAATATAAACTCCAAACATGAAAGCAAAAATATTTTATCTGCTGTGTTTTAGAAAACTTTTGAAAAATAAGATGAGTCACAATTAAATCATGTTACTTTCTTACTTAAATATTTCAATAAATACAAATATTTATAGTCTTGAATTTCAATGACTTCCATCCATTTCTTTTAAATGAAATTTGAATTTCTCTGTTCAAGACTCTGCCCCAACCCAAGATATAATAGGTAAGACTGTGCAAGGTGTGTTGTTATTGTTGTTTTAACAGGTTAGCTAAGGAGGCAGAGTGGGGAATAGGAGGAAGTTTGGAACATTGGTGGAGGGATGCTGATATTGATGATAAGTTTGGAATTGGAACATTATATGTCCAAAACTCTTTTAAAAGTTTTGTAAGTCAGGGTGATATTTTTTTAAAGAAAAAAATGAAAGTTTCTGCCCAGCTCCCCAGCAACTTTCTTATGATTCCCTTTTTCTTTCTGAACACTGCATTCTTAGTGGGGACTACCAGAGACCTGGCCAGAGCTCAGGGCAGCCATGCCCACCAAGATTCAAGCCCAGTAGATAGAATTTGCTGATGGCTAATGAGAGGAGCACAAGAGATGAAGACAGAAAAAGTGTTATAGATGACTACAAGCTTTTATGAAATGTTAAGACTACGAGAACGTGGTTATTTTTTATTGAGATGACAACAGAAGAAGAGCATATTTAGCATAAGTGGATGCAAATCAATGGTTTGGTTTTGTATATATTACATTTGAGATACATGTAAAATTAATGTAAAAATCATTAATTTTATGATTCTGGCAAGCAGGAATAGGCTGGTTTACCTTAATTTAAAGGATGATGAATTAAGCTTCCATATTGGAGAGTCTCCCATAGAAAGGAAATAAGGTTTATAGATGATTCGGCTCAAGAACTCCTAACGGGGTTTAGCGAACATAAGGGATGCTGAGAACAAACCCAAGTCAGCTGTGTGCAAAGCAAACACCTAACTGTTGTATTGTCTCTCTGTCCCCTTGTTGCAGTCAGTTTGGCCTTCTCACTACTCCTTAAAAATAGCTGACATGAATTTTTCAAATGAAACGTTGATTTGCTTTCATCAGGAATGGTAAAACATGTAGATATGGAAATCTTCAGACAAGATTATCAAAAAAGGCAGCATTTGCTCATCGTTTCCAGAAACAAGAGGTATGACTGGTCTTGATTTGCATGTAGGAAAAGACTAGGACCAGGAGTTAGCAAATGGAAAGAGGTAAATAAGGTATTATGTCTTTATGGTAATTTCTGTAGAGAAAGACAAGGAAAGGCAAGACAAGCAGGCTTAGGTTTGGCTGCTGCCAATTTTGTGGCCTGTTTTAGTCTGATACCTGTTCCTGGGTTGACTAGAACAAGAAAATAGTGACCTTAAAGACCAGTGAAGGAGTAGTTTGCATGATTGGCATGCTCTGGGCTGAGTTCTTTGAGTCCCTAAAAATGAGCTAATTTTAAGAAGGTCATTCATTCTAGGGCCTCAAAGTCCTAGATAATAGATCATCAAGAGTACAAAAACAGGAGTGATAGTTCAGCAGGTAGGGCATTTGCCTTGCATATGGTTGACCTGGATTCGATCCCCAATATCCCATATGGTACCTCAAGCCCACTAGGAGTAATTCCTGAGTGCAAAGCCAGTAGTTACCTCTGAGCATTGCCAGGTGTAACTGGCAATGCTCAAAAAGGTCAAAAAAATTCTACATCTAAGAGTACAAAAAGAGGACCAGAGCCATAGTATAGTGGGTAGGGTGTCTGCATCAGATGCAACCTCTCCACTGCTGCGTGTGGTCCACAAACATGAGAGAAGACAGAGTCAGAGAGTTTAGTTTAATATAGTGATTATCCTATATAATTTTCATTGTACTCCTTGCCCTCTGAGTGCAGGCTTAAAATTCCACAAGTGTTTGCATTGATTGCTCCCTCATAAACTCTTCCCTGACCATCACTCCATGACTTGGTCTGGCCTCCTCTGCCCTAAAACTTGATTCCTGTTTTCTATTAGATTCTTTTTGCTTTTCAGTTCTCTTTAGTATTTACATCTTTTAACACACATTTACTTTTATTTATTTATTATTTATTGCACTTGGGCAATATCCAGTCATGCTACTCTTGGCCTTCTGCTCAGGAGCCATACTTGGTGGTACTCTGGGAACCATGATCAATCTGGGGATCAAACTCAGGCCTCCTGCTTTCAAAACACGTGCTAGTCCATTGAGCCCATTTACTTTTATTGTTATCTGCCTTTGCCTTGCTTAGTCTTTGCATAGCATGTTTAAAAAGGATCTGCTCTATTTTTCTTTTTTCTCCTAACATATGTCAGCAAAGTGACCCGCCTTCAGTTCCACCCATGTTATAGCAAAATACTACTCTAATATCTGAATAGTACTCAATTTAGTGTCTTTATCACATATTATTTAACAGGAAAGACACAGGTCTATTGGGTTTGAATAAGTTCTCTCTACTTGGCACAATTCAGATATATTTCATGTGAGTGACACTTTGTACTTTCTACTCAGATCTCTTTGATAGCCACATCCACCTGCCCACATACCAAATTCCGCAGGATGGATATGTTATTCCCAACATTCTCCCTTCTGAAATCGACATGCCATTTTGTCAATAAAAAGTGAACAGCACACAACCCAGACAAAGGCAGACCCCAACACCTGAAGAATCTGCCGTCAGTACTCATCAATACACTGGCTAGGCTCTTCACAAACTACCTGTCTGAATACAAGGTGCCCTACCAATGGAAAACCAGCAGGACAGTTCTACTGTTCAAGAAGGGAGACATCCACGACATTGGCAACTATCGCCGATCTGCCTGTTGTCTGTCATCTACAAGCTCTTCACTCGAGTCATCCTGAGCAGGACTGGCAGAACACTAGATGAAGGACAGCCATGCAAGCAAGCTGGCTTCTGTAAAGGATTCAGCACAATCGACCATATCCACACGGTAACCAAGCTCATTGAAGTTTGTAGGGAGTTCAAGAAGCCACTCTGTCTAACGTTCATTGATTTAAAGAAAGCCTTTGATTCTGTTGAGACAGAAGTGGTCATCCAAGCCCTAGCCAAACAGGGTGTTCAAACCCAATACATCAAGACAGTCGGCAACTACACCACCTCCGCTTCACTAATGATATCATTGTAATAACACCAAACATTAGCCAAGAGGCACAAATGTTGGCTGACTTTGACTAAGAATGTGGAAAGATAGGTCTACAGCTGAATATCAATAAAACAATGTTCATGAAAAACGAACTAATTCCAGAGGCCCCATTCACTCTCAATGAACAAATATCTCTGAATGCAGCAACTATGTGTACCTAGGCCGAGAGCTCAACATGATGAATGACCTAAAACCTGAGCTGCGCAGGAGGAAGAGAGCGGCATGGAATGCCTTCAAGAGCATCGAAGAAATAGCTAAAAAGACAAAGATACTCTGGCTCGGGCACATCTCTTTGACACTATCACTCTCCCTGCATTACGCCTCAGAGACCTGGGCCCTACAAAAGCAGGATGAGAACGCTTTTCAGGTCTCCCAAAGAGGAATCGAAAGAGCTATGGTTGGAATATCATGCCTCACTCAATTGAGAGAAGGAACTGGTATTGCTAGGTCCTATGGAAGCTGAATTTCTAGCATTTTGAGGAATGCCCATAATGTTATCAAAAAGATTGGACCAGTGGAGGACATTCCCCCAACAATGAAGGAGAGAGAGTTCAGGGAAGGTTTGCTCTAGGCCATAAACCACTTTTGACAAAGGGGTGGGATTACAGCTGTGTTGGAGGACATGTTTAGCTAATCTGGGAGTTTTGTTGTTTTGCTCACTCCCAGCTTAATCTTATTTAAGCCAAGGTTCATTCTAATGAGATCTCTCTTCTATGTAAACACTGCTAGAGGGTGTGGCAGTTACAGAAGTCACTTTGATTGAATAACTTCTGACTTATACATCTACTAAGACTTCTATGTTTTCTAGATTGGGCACAGCTCCTCTTTATACCCACTGCACCCAACGTGGGACAGTTAGAATTTACCAGGAGACTACCACCCTGGCTACGCTGAGACTAAAGGAAGACTATAGGAAGGATCATACTAGTTTGCTCTAAGCAGGCGAGTATGACCCTTTCAGTACATGAGAACAAGATACTCAGAATCACCCTGGTGCAGATAATAATAAGGACCTTGTGGGTACCATCTAGATTACATGAAGCTCATGAAGTTAAGATGTATTACTTTATATCAGCCCCCTCTCTCCAGTGTTTTACATAAGAGATAATCTCGGGATTAGTCCTTGGTGTAACCTTTGTTTATACTTGCAATAGGGTGTGGCACTACACTCTGTTTAGGGTTCTTTGTTGGCATGACAACCTCCCGATTGGATTACTTTTGGTGTATATAAGGGGCTGACTTGAGGCCCCTTCACCTTTGCCTTTTGGTTCCTCAGCCTTCAGCTTTTGGCTCCTGTGGCTTTTGGCTTTTGGCTTTGGCCTTTTGCTCTTTGGCCTTTTGCTCCTTCTGGGTAGGACTCAGCTTGGGTGAGATCCTCTCTCTCTCTTTGGTGGGAGACTTAGGCTCTTTTGTATGGTCTAAGTTCAGACCAGAGCTAGAGTTTATTCATTATATTGGAGTGCTGTGGAAGAGTTTTTGTACTATTAAAAGCCATTTTTGGAACTGCACCGGATTCGTGAGTTTTCATCTGTTCTCCCGGCGTCCTCGAAGGTAGAAGACAACCTCTGTCCTGACACTGTCGGGGACCCCGCGGCGTTCCCGACACAGCTATATGCTGACACAGTTATCAACAATGGAGTGTTTGTTTCCATCCAAAAAGGAGGCATTTGAGCAGCACCCACCAGTATCTGCTACAACAGAAACTTACACCCTCCTTCCTTCCTTTGCCTCAGTTCAGTGGTTTAAAACATTTGCACTGCAGGATCTCTTAAATTCCAGGAACTGATCACAAATCCCAAGCTTCTTGTCACTAAATATTTTTTAAGCAGGAAGCAGAGAGATAGTATCGGAGCTAAGACCTTTGCTTTGTATGCTTATATCTCTGATTTAATCTCAAGTACCATACATGTTTCCCCAAGCCACACCAGGAGTTATGCCTGAGCACAAAGTCAGGAGTAAACCCTGAGCATCATGAGGTATGACCCCAAGATTCAAAAATAAAATATAATAATAATAATAATAATAATAATAATAATAATAATAATAATAATTGAGGCTGGAGCGATAGCCCAGCGGGTAGGGCGTTTGCCTTGCAGTGGCCAGCCTGTGCCGTCCTGGGTTCCATCTCCAGCATCCCATATGATTCCCCAAGCACCGCCAGGAGTAACTCCTGAGTGCAGAGCCAGGAGAAACCCCTGAGCATTGCCGGGTGTGACCCCCCCAAAAAAGCAAAAATAATAATAATAACAAAATAATAATAATCACTGTCACTGTATCACTGTATCACTGTCTTCCCGTTCATCATTGATTTGCTCGAGCGGCCCCCAGTAACATCTCCATATGTCCTGTCTCATGCTAGTAGAGCCCAAGGGCAAGCCAGACGACCCCCACTCCATGAGGGCCTCCATTTTCCACATCCGTACTTCTCTCTCGTCAGAACTCCACCCAGCAGACCAGCCTATCACAGCCCGGCTTGCCCTGCCGCTTGAGGCCGCACGGTTCATTAATAAATGCTGGACTTAGAGATGACTACTAGAGTATGCTACCTGCATGGCAGAGCCTGGCAAGCTACCCGTGTTGTATTTGATATGCCAAATGCCAGTAACAATTATAGACGTCATTCCGGAATGGATTGAGGCTCTTTATGTTCCTGGAGCAAGCAGAATAATAATAATAATAATAATAATAATAATAATAATAATAATAATCGCCCGCATGGCAAAGCCTGGCAAGCTGTCTGATGCATGTTCGATATGCCAAATCCAGTAACAGAAATGTTTATTTTCCTGACCCGAAAGAGCCCTTAATATGGCAGCAGTAAGAAAGGCAAACAAGTAGTGCCTGATAAAATTTCATGGCCATCTCAGGGACGCTGTCTTGTTTGCCAAGGCATCGAAAATGAGATGGGCTGGACATGTAATGCGATTTGGAGACAACCGCTGGACTAGAGCCATTACCGACAGGATCCCACGGGATGTCAAAAGATCACGTGGCCGCCCACCTACAAGATGGTCAGACTTCCTTTTCAAGACCCTGAAGGAACGGTTTGAGGCTCTTCATATTCCTGAATCAACCAGATGCCATTGGGCTACATTGGCACATGATAGGGTCCAATGGAAATGTTACTGGCGCCCGCTCGAGCAAATCGATGAATAACGGGATTCAAGTGATCAATAATAATAATAATAATAATAATAATAATAATAATAATAATAATAATAATAATAATAATGGAACCAAGCTGGACATGTACAAAAGAACTTCAGCGATCCTCAGGAGAATTCCAGAGAGGTCTGTGGGTGGATTGGTCATTCTTGTTGCTCCATCTTAATACTTGTCAAGACTTTAGTGAAAGGTGTGGTGTGCCCGTAACTCACTATTATGGATGCCTTTGTGTTTTTCCAGGTAAGCAGATGGAGGTCCAGTAAGTGAAGCAACTTGTAACTAGTGTCACAATCAGTAAAACCATGGTAAAACCATGTTGTTTCACTAACCTCCTGATTCTTTCCCACCTATTGTCTTCACTTCCCTCTGATAAATTTCACATTGTGTGTCTCCAAAACTGCTTTAATTCAAGTCACTATTAGTTTAACATTTGCAAATTCAGATGCACTTTCACTCCCCCATCCTCACATGGTTTCTCTATAGTTAACTATTGATAGTTCTTTTTTTTTAAGTATTTTATTATACCACCGTGAGATATACAAATAAAAAGATATACAATTAAAAAGTTCATATTTGGGTTTTGGTCATACAGTGTTCCAGCACCCGTCCCTCCACCAGTGCCCATCTCCCACCACCAACGTCCCCGGTTCCCTCCCTCTCCCCCAGCCCACCTTTATGGCAGGTTCTTTATTTCTTTCCCTTTCTCTCTCTTTCTCTTTTCCTTCCCTTCCAGACTATAGATTACAGAACATACATTAAAAGGTTGTCATGTGTATCCTTTTGCCTCTATTTAATGCTCAGTTCTAGGTTGGCATTAGTACCCTCGACAATTATTAGCACACTGTTCCATTTTCTGTCTTACCTAACCTCTGACTCCCACACGTTTGTGATAATGTCCACCTTTGACAAGACCTCCTGATATATGTTTCACTTGACCTTGGATATTGGTATCATAATATGTACATATATATTTATGACATGCAGATAAATGCAGTCATTCTGTATCTGTCTCTCTCCTTCTGGCTAATTTCGCTCAACATAATCTTCTCCATGTCCATCCATTTATAGGCAAATTTTATAACTTCATTTTTCCTAACATTTTCTTAAGCACCTAGATTTCAGTGTCCAACTGGTCCATTAGTCAGCATTTTCAGAACTCAGTACTCCTTGGCTGCAAGTTCACATGGTGGGGGAATGACATTTAAAACTTAAAGGGGCCCATCACCTCTGTGGGGCCTCAGAAGCAGTCGGCTGAGACTCGCTCACCATAGTAGCCACCATTTTCACTGTCCGGATGCCACAGCACATCAGAACCCGCCCAGGAGAGATGCTGATCTCAAGACCAGATTAACAGAGTATCCGAGTTCAAGTCCAAGTAGGCGGCCCTCAGAAGTGGAAGTCACCGGGTATTCGTGAGATGGAGCTGGGGCCACCCCTTCCCCTCTCTGACTCATCTGGAGGCCTGGTGGCCCTGTCCACGAACTGCCCCAGGGAGAACGGCCATATATGCAGATACTCAGACACAATGGGAGAGCTGCCATCCAGCTCTCCCCTCACTCTGCTGACCTTGAGGCTCCCACAAGGAAAGATGGCTTTTGGGAGTGTGTCCATCACCTCTGTGGGGCTTTGGAAGCAGCCAGATGAGATTCGCTCATCACAATAGCCACCATTTTTGCTGTCTGAACACCACAGCAAATCAGAACCTGCCCAGGAGAGATACTGATCTCAAGACCAGATTAACAGAGTAGCTGAGTTCAATCCCAGGAAGGCCGCCCTCGAGACGGAAGTCACCTGGCATTCATGAAATTGAGCTGGGCCCACCCCACCCCCTCTTTGACTCATCTCGGTGGCCCAGTGGCCCTGCCCATGGACTGCCCCAGGGCGACTGGCTATATCATGCAGAGACTCAGACACAATGGGGAGAGCTGCCATCCGGCTCTCCCCAAGTTGCAATACAGCCGAAGCCGGAACCAATCAAGTCCTAGAATATACTACAATCCACAATGTGTATGAAAGAGAAGTGACAAGGAGAGAGAAAGAGAGAGAGAGAGAGAAAGAAAAGAGATACAGAACTTGCCAAGGAGGGAGGCTGGGGGAGAGGGAGAGAGGTGGGGACATTGGTGATGGGAGATGGGCACAGGCGGAGGGATGGGTGTTGGAACACTGTAGAACCAAAACTCAAACATGAGCATCTTGTAATTGTATATCTAAAGGTGGTATAAGAAATAATTTAAAAAAACTTGAAGGGGAATTCAGGGTGAGGGAGATGGTTCTAAGGGTTGGGGCACATCCGTTGCATTAAGCAGGTCCAGGATCAGCACAGAAGGTGTCTCCCAAAGGGGGAATGACTCCCACCCACAACCACACCAGGGGTAGCCAAAAAGCATATCATGATGTGTCCCTGACCCCCAAAAAACTGAAAATAGAAGACAAAATAGGGAATTCACTGGATCATGTAATTAGGTATTGGTCACAACTAATCAAAGTCTACTGCACTAGACCTTGGTCCTAATCACTTTGCTGGCTTCTCTAGGTTTATTGGCTTTGTTCTAGCAAGTATTTTACTGACATTTCCAATATGACTGCAGGCAATTCTTAGTCTCATATCTCAATCCAACAGATGAAAATGACATTTAAATTCCATTATAGAAATACATGGAAGAACAGTACAGACCCATTCTCTATATGTTCATCCTAAAAATGATAAAGTGGCCATATCCTCATCATATGATAATGTAGTCATATCCACATCATATTTAAAAATTAAATTATAGTTAACATCATCTAATATATTTTATGGTTCAGATGCTCTGTTCAAAAATTAATTTGTGATCTTTCACAAAATCTTTGCAATAACTCCCTACACAGGTACTCTCTGTCCTTTCAACATTGTTAACATAGTCATGAAATTTGTGACTAAGAGAAACAACATATAATAAAAGCAAGTACTAGAATAGTCTTACTTTGTTCAATGTGAGTTGAACAATGTGATTTTGGGGAAATTTTGCATAAGTTATAGCAAGATGACTTTGAATAAAATGATGTTATTCAATGACTGCTATCATTATTCCTATTTTATTCCAGATGAAAACTGAGATAGAAAGATGAAGTAACTACTGCAAAGTCCTATCTATTAAGAAAACTATAACTATTCGAAGCATTTAGACTTCAGAATTCGCATTAAGCTTCTGCACCCTTTTAAGTTGTAAATTCCATTCTTCAAGAAGTACTTCACTCCTTTGTCTTTGTCTGTGTGTATCTGTGTGTGTGGTATATACAGCATATATTTACCATGTTAATTGTACAGTTCCATGGTATGATGCACATTTACATTGTTATGCTACCAACACTGAGTTTCACAACTTTCCCATCATCCTGAAGGGAAAGTTTCTATCCATTAAGCATTCACTCTGCTACTTGCCCTCCCCCATAACCCTTAGAAACCAAAATGACTTTATTTCTTAAAATTCATTTTATTAATTTTATCCTGTTTGTGTTATATTCTCTGACTTGTAGAGTGATACTGCTAAAAGTATCATTTACTCATATGACTTTTGGTAGTTTACTATTCTTCTTAGTCCAAAGACCAGGCTCCTTAATAAGACTCCCAGGACCTTATTTTCGACTTGCCATCTTTGCTATCAGGCCTCACTTTCCCCTTGATTCCATCTGTCTCCTCCCTCCAGGCATCCCAAATCATTTTCAGGTGATTAAATTCACCAAGCTGTCTCTCCAAATTTTGTGCCTTTGTAGGTGATGTTTCTTTTACTTGAAAATTTCTCCTAATTGCCTCCCTGTTCCACTTATATTCAACCTTCAGATCTTACTTTAAGTGAACATCTTTGGAGGATTCTCCTCTGATGATTTTGTGGTCCATAAAAACTTGTTCTTAGTCCTGCTGCTTCATTTACTATGTGCTATTGCAGGCACTAGCTCAGTGGAATGTAAGTTTCTTGGTACTCATATTCTTCCCGGTATCTGACATAAACATAAAATAAGGCTCTCATAAATATGAATTGAATATTCCATGCAGCTATAACTAAACTTCTATGAAGCTGAATCTGACACTGTGGGTGCAAATATGGAGTAAGGGACCATTGTGGGGAACTTATCACCTGGTCATACCTGTTTCCCGTGTGCAATGAAAACAAAAAACATGATGTAGGTATTTCAATCCAAATTGTGAGACCTCGCGTTAATAAAATTTCTATGGAAACTGGACAAAGATAAATTCTGATGCTGCAATGGCTTATTTTGTAAAATGGCTTCAGAGTTACAGCTCACTTATTAGCAAGGTCGCTTTGTAACCAGCCTTTAGTAGTTCCAAAAAAGGCATTTCAAAACTATAGCTCATCCTTCACCTCTTCATCATCTCCAGTAATAACTCCATATTGAAAGATTTTATTTCCCCTTCACTGAAGTCAGTCAGAGAAGGCATGTATTTCACAGATAATTATTACATATTATACTGTTGCACAGCATATTTAATGACAGGAAATAAAAAACTATTGACAGTTACTGCAGACTTATCACATTTGGTAGTCTAGAGAATTTCATTTCCACATAGTACAGAGAAGACAGTGTAATGTCTCAAATATGAACCGCCACATTCTTTACACACTAAATTTTTCCATTCATTTGCTGCCATGTTGATTTTTTTCTTTTTGGGTCATACCCAGTGATGCTCAGGGGTTACTCCTGGCTCTGCACTCAGAAATTACTCCTGGCGGTGCTCGGGGACCATATGGGATGCCAGGGATCGAACCCGGCCAGCATGAGCTGGCCGCTTGCAAGGCAAACGCCTTACCCGCTGGGCTATCTCTCTGGCCCCCTGCCATGTTGATTTTTGAGGGCCTATCAAGGTATAGAAGACTGCTTCAGGGTAGGGTGGGGGGGAGGAAACCACAGATATTTATTTTTACTGGTGGTGAAAGTAATAAAATCTCTAAATATAATAGATAACTAGAAATATTCTTCAGCAAGAAGAGGAAGCAATATTAAGTGTTCTCGCCAAGTTATCTCATTTTCTTCCATAGACCATGCCATTGAAGGAAAATGAGACATTGGCATTTTGCTGATATCTTCCTATAGCCTTAGGAGGCTGAGGAGACACTAAAATCAATAGCTCTTTAAGTTTGTTTGGTTAGTTGGTTCTGTTTTGAGCCACACCTGACAGTGCTAATGGTTTACTCCTCTGTATTCAGGGATTACTTTAAGTACTGCCGTGATTTAAACTAGGGTTGGCTTCATACAAGCAAATGCCTTAACCCCTATTTATCCCGACACCTAGAATAGCCTTTATCATGTTAGAACTTAATCACTTCTATCTTGTCCAGATAAGTTTCACCTGCTAAGATTTTCATTGGTGCTTTGTTTTTCTTGGGGACTTCTGACCCCTACTACTGGAAGCACTCTTCTTAGTCCCAGAGGAGGAGAGGTTCCTAAAGGTGATTCTACTCAATGGCTTGTCAGCCACAGAGAGTGAAAATTCTTGACCTATTGGGAAGACAATATACTTCAGAGTCAGCCTTACATAGCCTTGATTTCCTAATTTCTTATTTGTAATAGATATTAGATATTCCTGTGTTTTCTTTTGATTGGAAAATAAGCACTAAAAATGTCTAATATATATTGATCCGTACTTGTGATACATACTCTATCTTTTAAAACATGTGACACAAATGAGGAAAAAATTTGATCTTCCTGAAAAGTTATGAGATTACTTGTTATACTTTTCATTTTCTAAATGAAGAGGCAGTTTTGAGGAGTTACCATGTGTCAAAGCTAGTAAGAGACAGAGTCTGCAGAATCACAGGTCTGTGTGGTCTTGAGAGCGTCTTTTCTTTTTTGCAAAACAGGGGAGGATGGGTAAAATTTTTTGAATTCTTTTTAAGGATTAAAATTGATTTTCATGGAACAGTGTGCTAACAATTGTCGAGGGTACTAATGCCAACCTAGAACTGAGCATTAAATAGAGGCAAAAGATACACATGACAACCCTTTAATGTATGTTCTGTAATCCATAGTCTGGAAGGGAAGGAAAAGAGAAAGAGAGAGAAAGGGAAAGAAATAAAGAACCCGCCATGGAGCAGAGCTGGGGGAGGGGAGAGGGAACCGGGGACGTTGGTGGTGGGAGATGGGCACTGGTGGCGGGATGGGTGCTGCAACACTGTATGACCAAAACCCAAATATGAACTTTTTAATTGTATATCTTTGTAATTGTAAAAATAAAAAATTTTAAAAAATTGATTTTCAGTAAATGTTGCCAGATCCTTAGAGGCTTAAAATTACATGGTCAATAGTATGTAAAGATATTGTTCCTTTGCTGTTTATCATGTAAATATGGTACTGATTACAAATGTATACGTATTTCCTCCCCCATTTTATTGATTTTCAATAGCTTGCAATATTTTTGGAATTTCAGGATTTTTATTATCCTGAAATAATAGATGGTTGTCCTTCATCTGATGTTTTTATTATACCACCATCTGCCCCTTGAACTATTGCAGGTGTGACTGTGGTGCCCAGCTGCGTTGGCAGGTGGTAGACAGGAGGCAGGCTTGTCTACAGCCCTAGAGCTCTGCCCCATGGGCTCTGGATTGTTGATGGTTTGAAATAGAAAAAGACTAGGCCCCTGGGATGAACCCATAGCCACAGCAGAGTCTGGTAAACTACCGTGGTGTATTCAATATGGCAAAAACAGTAATAATAATAATGGACCTCATTCCCAATGAATGGAGACGTTACTAGCGCCTGCTCAAGCAAATCGATGAACAACAGGAAGACAAGTGACAAGTGATTATGCCACCATGAGATATACAATCATAAAGATGTTCATGTTTGGGTTTCATTCTTACAGTATTTCAGCACCCATCCCTCCACCAGTGCCCATTTCCCAACACCAATGTCCCCTGATTTCCTCCCCTCCCCCAATCTGCCACTATGGGAGGTACTTTGCCTTCTTTCTCTCTCTTTCTCTCTCTATCTATCTCTCTCTATCTATCTATCATCTATCTATCTATCTTAGATCTTAGAGTTTTGAGGTGAACATAACTTTGCTACTTGTGTCTGAGAAGAGTGAAATTTTTCTACAACTTTTCCTCAATGAATTACTTTAAAGCTGTTTTCTTTTATTGTATTATACCACTTGATGTAATTTGGTGTCATTTAGCTGAAAAGCAGAATTTCCCCATTGAGTTTAATTCTATTAATTTCACAGAAATTAGCTTCTAATATATAGCAATGTGGTACCAACACATTCATAAAGACGAATGTTAAGGTAGGCACTTTACCATTATTCTGAAATTTTACTACTGAACAAATATTTTCAAAGGTAAAGCAGATTCTTGGTTCAATAGATTATAAGTATAAGACTGGTATCCATCACTAGATTACTAGATCACTAGACATCCCGTTGTACATCGATTTCCTGAAGCAGGCACCAGTAACATTTCCATTTGACCCTATTACATGCCAGTGTAGCCCAATGGCATCTGGTTGTTTCAGGAACACAAAGAGCCTCAAACCATTCGTTCATGGTCTTGACGAAGAAGTCTGATCATCTTGTAGGTGGGCGGCCACGTGGTCTTTTAACACCCCGTGGGATCCAGTTGGTAATGGCTCTAGTCCAGCTGTCATCTCCAAATCGCATTACATGTCCAGCCCATCTGATTTTTTGATGCCTTGGAAAATGAGACAGCGTCCCTGACTCTGGAATAACGATGGAGGTCAGAACTCCGGATTCCTTCTCTCACTTGAGCGAGGCATGATATTCCAAGTATAGCTCTTTCGATTCCTCTTTCGGAGACCCAAATAGCATTCTCATCCTGCTTTTGTAGGGCCCAGGTCTCTGAGGCATATGTTAATGCAGGGAGAACAGTGGACTCAAAGAGCTGTGAGCGGAGCTGGAGGTTCTTTGTCTTTTTCGCTATTTCTTCGATGCTTTTGAAGGCAATCCATGGCGCTCTCTTCTTCCTCTGCGTAGCTCAGGTTTTAGGTCATTCATCATGTTGACTTCTCGACCTAGGTACACATAATGCTGCATTCAGAGATATTTGTTCCATTGAGAGTGAATGGGCCTCTGGAACTAGTTCATTTTTCATGAATATAGTTTTGTTGAGGTTCAGCTGTAGACTTATCTTTCCACATTCTCGGTCAAAGTCAGCCAACATTTGTGCCGCTTGGCTAATGTTTGGTGTTATTAGGACGATGTCATCAGCAAAGCAGAGGGGTGGTGTAGTTGCCGACCGTCTATCTTCACTCCCATTCCTTCTCATTCTAATTGTGGCATGATGTTCTCGAGGGCGGCGCTGAAGAGTTTTGGTGAAATGGTATCACCCTGCCAAAACCCTCTTTTGACATTGATGATCACTTCCTTGTAGAATGGTGAGATCCTGGTGGTGAATCCCATTAGAGCTCACAAAGGATCTTGATGTATTGGGTTTGAACACCCTGTTAGGCTACGGCTTCAATAACCGTTTCAGTCTCCACAGAATCAAAAGGCTTCCTTTAAATCAATGAACGTTAGACAGAGTGGCATCTTGAACTCCCTACAAACCTCAATGAGCTTGGTTACCATGTGGATATGGTAAATTGTGCTGAATCCTTTTCGGGAAGACAGCTTGCTCGCATGGTTCTCCTTCATCTAATGTTCTGCCAATCCTATTCAGAATGACTCGAGTGAACAGCATGTAGATAACGGACAACAGGTAGATGGGGCGACAGTTGCCAATGTCATGAAAGTCTCCCTTCTTGAACAGTACAACTGTCCTGCTGGTTTTCCATTGGGAGGGCACCTTGCATTCAGACAGGTAGCGTCTGAAGAGCCGAGCCAGTGTATTGATGAGTACTGACGGCAGATTCTTCAGGTGTTCGGGTCTCACTTTGTCTGGGCCTGGTGCTGTTCCTTTCTTTACTGACTGTTGGAGGACATGTTTAGCTAATCTGGGAGTTTTGTTGTTTTGCTCACTCCCAGCTTAATCTACTCTAAGTCAAGGTTCATTCTAATGAGATTTCTCTTCTATGTAAACACTGCTAGAGGGTGTGGCAGTTATAGAAGTCACCTTGATTGAATAACTTCTGACTTATGCATCTACTAAGACTTCTATGTTTTCTAGATTGGGCACAGCTCCTCTTTATACCCACTGCACCCAACGTGGGACAGTTAGAATTTACCAGGAGACTACCACCCTGGCTACGCTGAGACTAAAGGGAAGACTATAGGAAGGATCATACTAGTTTGCTCTAAGCAGGCGAGTATGACCCTTTCAGTACATGAGAACAAGATACTCAGAATCACACTGGTGCAGATAATAATAAGGACCTTGTGGGTACCATCTAGATTACATGAAGCTCATGAAGTTAAGATGTATTACTTTATATCAGCCCCCTCTCTCTCCAGTGTCTTACATAAGAGATAATCTCGGGATTAGTCCTTGGTGTAACCTTTGTTTATACCTACAATAGGGCGTGGTACCACACCTCTGTTTAGGGTTCTTTGTTGGCATGACAACCTCCCGATTGGATTACTTTGGTGTATATAAGGGGCTGACTTGAGGCCCCTTCACCTTTTGCCTTTTGGTTCCTCAGCCTTCAGCTTTTGGCTTTTGGCCTTTTGCTCTTTGGCCTTTGCTCCTTCTGGGTAGGACTCAGCTCCGGGTGACATCCTCTCTCTTTGGTGGGAGACTTAGGCTCTTTTGTATGGTCTAAGTTCAGACCAGAGCTAGAGTTTGTTCATTATATTGGATTGCTGTGGAAGAGCTTTTGTACTATTAAAAGCCATTTTTGGAACTGCACCGATTCGTGAGTTTTCATCTGCTCTCCTGGCATCCCTCAGAGGTAGAATAGAACCTCTGTCCTGACACTGTCGGGGACCCCAGACCCCGCGGCCGTTCCCCGACAACTGACAAAATGGCATGTTGGATTTCAGAAGGGAGAACGTTGGGAACGACATATCCATCCTGCGGAATTTGGTATGTGGGCAGGTGGACGTGGCTATCAAAGAGATCTGAGTAGAAGTCATTGATAATCTTCTCCATTGCCTTTCTGGAAGATGTGATAGATCCATCAGGGCATCGGAGAGCAATCATCTTGGTCTGATAGTTGGCAAAGGACAGGCAGGCGTTGTGAATGCTTTTCCTGGCTACTGCTGCATCTTCCAGTATTTCTGCTCTTCTCTCTTTGAGATCTTCCTTTATCACTTCTCTGCACTGCTTTGCAAGCTTGGACGATAGCATTTGGTCGCCTGAGGGTCGCGCCTTGCCATGTTGGTGAATGAGCTAGAGAGTTTTTGAAGACAGGCATCCTTTTTGTGGTTTTTTTTCTCTCTCAGCATTCTTCGCACAATCATGGAGGTGCTGAACCAGTCGGTTGTATTCTTCATCAATGTCATCAATGAAGGTATCTTCCCATGTTGCTGCAATGGTGCCAATGAGTTCCCAGTTGGTGGTCGTTCTGGGAGTTCTCGTCTTAAACTTTGCAGCCTTTTCTCCCTGTTGCGTGAAGTAGAATTTTGCATGAAGGAGACGGTGGTCCGATCCTGTTTGGAATTTTGGGAAGACAGCAACATCGATCAGGCAAAACCTTCGATTGAAGATGATGTGGTCAATTTCATTGTGGAACTGTCCACCAGGAGATTTCCATGTCCAACGTTTCACTTCAACCTTCTGGAACTATGAGTTCCCATGAATGGTCTTGGTGGACATGATGAACTCAGATAGTCTCTCACCTTGTTCATTCCAATCTAGGCCATTGGTTCCAATGTGGAGTTCTTCAGCCCGATCTTCTCGGTCCTATCTTGGCATTAAAATCACCAACTATGATCTTGTAGAAGGTGTGATCTTTTTTTATAGAACTCCTCCAGTTCCATGTAGAATTTCTCAATTTCATCTTCCTTGTATGTGGATGTTGGTGCATAGACAACGAAGATAGAAATCGCTGGCAGTGGGCCACATCTCTTCAAGTATAATCGTTTGATACGGTTTGTTAGGCATTCAAATGAATCAGTGCTCATGGCCACGTTCGTGTTGACAAGGACACCGACACCACCGAAGCCTCTTTCATCTCATGTTCCGGAAGAGTTCTTCTCGAGTGTCAAAAACGGCATGATGCGATTGATGCCTCCTCATCTCAGTCATACCAATGATGTCATACTTGATCTTTTGCACTTGCACCATCAGGTCCTCAATATATGCTTCTGATGCCAGCATACGTGCATTGAAAGTACAGACACTCATTTTAGTCCTTCTTCGTTTTGGCAGCCTAGTTCGGCCCGAATTTTTTTTTTTAATTTTTTATTTTTACAATTACAAAGATATACAATTAAAAAGTTCATATTTGGGTTTTGGTCATACAGTGTTCCAGCACCCATCCTGCCACCAGTGCCCATTTCCCACCACCAACGTCCCACGGTTCCCTCCCCCTCCCCCAGCCCTGCTCCATGGCGGGTTCTTTATTTCTTTCGCTTCTCTCTTTCTCTTTTCCTTCCCCTCCAGACTATGGATTACAGAACATACATTAAAGGGTTGTCATGTGTATCTTTTTGCCTCTATTTAATGCTCAGTTCTAGGTTGTCGGCCCTGAAATTTTATCAGTTACTCCTTGTTCGGTCCTTCTTAGTGCTGCTGTATTAAGGGCTCTTTCAGGGTCAGGAAGATACACATTTTTATTACTGGTTTTTGCATATTGAATATGCATTGGACAGCTTGCCAGGCTCTGCCATGCAGATGGTAGATTCTCAGTATCTTGCAGGGTTCTCTGAGAGGGGTGTGGGAAGTAAATAACTCAGATACCCCAGGCAGACCAGATACCAGCTCTCCCCATTGAAACCCCTACTCTCCACTGACCACAAGAGCGACTTCAGGCCTGAGTCCACCATTCCAATGAACCCAGAGGACCCCCACACCATGCTGGCAGTGATATTCTTAATCCACGCCTCCACTGCTCTTCAGATCTCCATCCAAGAGATTAATCCAATCTTCAGCCTACAAGGACCCGCCCTTCAGTGACCCGCCCTACAGAGGAGAGTATTTCAAGCCCAGGATTGCTTGAGCCACAGACTCAGATAACTCCAGGCAGAGCAGATACCAGCTCTCCCCATTGCACATGGCCACATAGCGGACGCGTGATTTACTTCCACACCCCTCTTGGGATCCATATGATATAGATTGTGTTTTTATTACTTTTGAAAGATGATCATTTGAAAGGTGGAACAAAATTTTAATATTTTTAGGAATCTCTAGCCATCAAGAATTCAGCTGAGTGGAAACATGAGGAAAGGTGAGCCTTTGTGCACTATTAGTAGTAATGTCAATTTGTTCAGTTAACAGTGCACAATTGTAGGACCGTCCTCCAAAATATTATAAGTAATATATGTAATACAGAATATCAGAAAGTTATCCATATCCCCTTTTCATTGCAATATTAAAAATAGCCTATATATGGCAGACAACTTTTTCAAAGAATAAATGGACACAGAAAATGTGGTACAAGTAAAGTAACAAACACACAGGTATACTATTCAAACTTCATAAAAGGAAATAATGCCATACTCGACAAAATGCATGAAACTTAAGAGGACTGTGCTAAATGAATTAGAAAACTATAAATAATAGTCTAACAAATAAAGAATCAAAAATAAAACTCATGGAAACAAAGAATAAAATGTTGTTGATAGGTATGGAAAAGTGAATGAGAGGTCTAAGGTAGAAATAGAAAATAGCAATATATAACTGTGAAAATTTCAATTATAAAATGAACAATTTATTATAACCTAATAAACACCATGAAACTTTAATTAATAATGTCATATAGGGGTGCCGGAGTGATAGCTCAGTGGGTAGGGCATTTGCCTTGCACGCGACCAACCTGGGTTAAATCCCTGCTTCCCATGTGGTCCCCCGAGCACCACCAGGAGTATTTCCTGAGCGAAGAGCCAGGAGTAACTCCTGAGCATCACCGGTGTGACCCTAAAAAGCCAGAAAAAAAATAATGTCATATAAGGAGGGTCCTGAGCAATAGTATAGCAGGAAGGGTTCTTGCCTTGTGTTTGGCTCTAACAGGTGTGTGGAAATGTGAAATAATAATTTATTTCATTACAATTTCAACCTAATTTTTATATCAATAATGTTACCTATTATCTATAGTATTGACATGTACCAAAGTATAAAAATTTATGAAAAGATATTTGATATTTAAATGAACACATTAATAAACTATCTGTGAGTTATTTTATGCTAGTAAATATAGTGAGTTTCTTTACTTGCTTCTAATAAAAAAAAGTGAATGATTGTATAATGTTATGTACTAAATACAGATGAAAATCTGCCTGTGTCTTCTTCCAGTTCATTTCAAATGTCAGTGAGGAAAACTAATAGAAGCATATAAACTCAGAATAATATATACCTATATACCTACAAGATTCTCCCTTGATATCAAAAAGGGGTTTTTGGATAGAAGACTTCCAATATTGATCGCAAAAACATATGATATGTTGGAATGAATGGAACTTCAGTAAGTTAAAGGCATGTGGCTTGCTGTGTAGCATAACATTTCAAGATATTGAATCCAGGAATTAGATTTGTGTTACTAACTTAGGAGAGAACAGATGTGAGATGCTAAGCCAAATGAGTGTGTGAGTTTTTCACATCTGTCCCTTTAATTTTCTGTACTTTTGCCTCATTATCTGCTTCGTTGGAATGCTGAATCTGTCATATGCCAACAGATGGCAATATTATAAGACAATTTTTTTAAGATGGTTAAAATGAATGACATTCTCTGTTGATCTCATACTAGTCAGATGGAAGAGACAAGATCTTCGTTGGTTGTCTCATTGGTATTACAAAATCTTTTTTGTCTAAAACTTTTATATTAACAAAACTTTAGTACCACTACTTCCTCCTTTGGCTCTCCCTGTGCACAGCCACTCACAAGGCACCTGGAAGGGATGGCAGGTTCTAGCTCCGGCCCGCCATCCCAGCAGAGCCTCGCAACAAGCCAGACGACCCCCGCCCCCCACTCCATGAGGGGCCACCATTTTCCAGATCCAGACTTCCCTCTCTTCAGAACTCCACCCAGCAGAAGAGACTATTACAGCCCAGCTCATTAGACCCACCCTGCAGCAGTCTTTTTTCAAGTCCAACCCAGGTATGCTGATCCAGAGACTCACAGACATGGGACAGAGCTGCTACCAGCTCTCCCTGTGCCCAGCCGCTCATGAGGCACCTGGGAGGGATGACAAGTTCTAGCCCTGGCTCGCCACCCCAGCAGAGCCTCGCAACAAGCCAGACGATCCCCCACTGCATGAGGGCCGCCATTTTCCACATCTGGACCTCACTCTCGTCAGAACTCCACCCAGCAGAAGAGACTATTACAGCCCAGCTCATCTCATTGGACCCACCCTGCAGCAGTCTTTTTCAAGTCCTGCCCAGGTATGCTGATTCAGAGACTCACAGACATGGGGCAGAGCTGCTACCGGCTCTCCCTGTGCCCAGCCGCTCATGAGGCACCCGGGAGGGATGGCAAATTCTAGCCCTGACCCGCCACCCCAACAGAGCCTCGCAATAAAGCCAGACGACACCCCCATACCATGAGGGCCGCCATTTTCCACATCCAGACTTCCCTTTCCTCAGAACTCCACCCAGCAGAAGAAACTATTACTGCCTGGCTCGCGCAGCCACTTGCAGCTGAGTGGTTCATCAATAAATGCTGGATTTAGAAGTGACTACAAGAGTATGCCACCCACACGGCAGAGCCTGGCAAGCCTCCCGTGTCGTATTTGATGTGCCAAATACCAATAGCAATTATAGACCTCATTCCCATGACCTGATGTAATGGTTTGAGGCTCTTTATGTTCCTGGAGCAAGCAGATGCCCTTGGGCTCTACTAGCATGAGACAGGACATACGGATATGTTACTGGTGCCCACTTGAGCAAATTGATGATGAATGGGAAGACAGTGATTCTTCCTCCTTTACAGTAATTTTTCTTGTGTTTAACTTTTTTTTAAATTTTTTTGTATTCCACCGTGAGATATCAGTTACAAAGATGTTCATGATTGAGTTTCAGTCATACATTGTAACAGCACCAGCACCTCCACCAGTGCCCTATTCCCACCACCAATGTCCCCAAATTCCCTCCCCCTCCTAGCCTACCTCTGTAGCAGGTAGTTTTCCTTTTGCTTCTCTCTCTCTCTCCCTCTCTCTATTTTCTCTTATACATTGTGGCTTTCCCTACAAACATTTAGGGATTATCATATAAATCCCTTTGTGTACATTCAATGCTCAGTTTTAGTCTGGCATTATTTCACTCAGCATGATAATCTCCATGTCCATCCCATTTGCAGATAAACTTCATGACTATGCTTTTGCTGAAAGCTACATACTATTCCATTGTGTAGATGTACCATAGTTTCTTAGCCAGTCTTCTGTTCTTGGGCTTCCAGAATTTATATATAAGTCTACCTTGTTGTAATCTATGTGTAAATGCTGATATAAATGCTAATAATAAAAGTGTATAAATATTTGCATAACGAACAAAAAATTACTAAAGATAAATATGTTTAATTCAAGTAAACTTAATTTTCTTTTTGAAAACAAAACATAAATGAGCCATAACCAATTATATTATTTCTCTTGTTTTAATTTGTTTTTATCTGGAGAAGGTATTTTTATTTTAGAATCTGTGTTTGTTTAAATTAAATCTATCAAATATTTTGAACTCTCACCCTGGTCTGCTTCCCGCCTCAGGTACCCACGCTGGGAGCATGGCTGGCCGGGCCAAGGCGTGGGGAGGTGGTAGAGCCCCAGGCCCCAGCAGAAGGTAGAAACCACAGTCCCCAGAAGTCTGAGCTGAAGTGGAAGTAAACCGACATTTTGAACTCTCACCCTGGTCTGCTTCCACCTCAACTACCCTCCCTGGGGTCATGGCTGGCCTGGCGGACGCTCACGCAGCTGCATATTAATACAAAAACAAGGAAATTCAACACCAAGGGAAGGTAATACCTTCAAGGTAATTCCCAGAGGAATCTATCCCCAAACAGTGCAGCACCATGGAGAAACAATGCAGATCCCCAGTTCGAAGAACAGATGAAGAAACCAACCCTGATGTCTCAAAAAAGACTGCAGATGTGCAAAATCTCTCTGACAAGGAATTCAGAGAAGAAACGGTTAGAATGCTTCACGAGCTCAAGGAAAAAATGGAACAGATGTCCAATAAAATACAGGAAGACATAAATGAAGCAGTGGAACAGGCAGTCAATAAATTACGGGAGGAATTGAGAGCAGAAATGAGAACAATGCAAATAGAAATATCATCACTAAAAAACTCAGTAGATGAAATGAAAAGCACAGTAGGGGCTCTCAATAGTAGGATGACAGCAGCAAAAGAGAGAATCAGTTACACTGAGGATGAGCTACAGAAAGCACGCAGGCAACTACATAAAATGGAAAATGACCAGAAAATGGATCAGCAGAGGAACAGAGAACATTAGGATGAATTCAGGCAGAACATCATAAGAATCATCGGAGTCCCAGAGGGACAGAAAAGTAACCCCAAGTAAATTAAAACAGTTAAAAACATACTTGCTGAAAAGTTCTCTGAGTTAAAGGATGAAGGCATCCAGATCCATGAAGCCCTAAGGGTACCAGCCAGAAGAGACCCCAATAGAAAGACTCCAAGACACATCCTAGTCAAAGTAATGGATGCCTCAGACAGAGACAAAATTCTTCAGGCAGCAAGATCAAGGAAGGAAATTTTATACAAAGGAGCATCCATTCGACTATTCGCAGACTTCTCAGAAGAGACCCGCCAGCCTGAAGGAGGTGGTGGGATACAACAAAAATGCTCAATGAAATGAATGCCTCAGCAAGAATTCTTTATTCGACCAAACTCTCACTCAGATTTGAAAGACAAATACACAGCTTCTTGGATAAACAACAACTTAGGAACTTTGAAAACTCAAAACCAACCTTTAAAAAAGGACTGGAAGAGCTACTCTAAGATGAGGCAAAACCAAAAAGAACAACAAACCTATACAGAATGATGGCACAAAATCCCATGACAATAATCTCTCTCAATGTCAATGGTCTAAATGCACCAGTTAAGAGACACAGAGTGGCAAAATGGATCAAAGAATTGAATACTACATTCTGCTACCTAAAAATAACACACCTGAATAATCGGGCAAAGACAGGCTCAAAGTAAAAGGCCGAAAACCAATCCTTCACTCAAACAATCCCTCCAAAAAGGCTGGTGTGGCCATACTAGTATCAGATAATATAGACTTCAAGGTGAAAAAGGTTAGAAGGGACAACGAAGACCATTTCTTATTAATTAAGGGGTATGTATACCAGGAAGAAATTACACTACTAAACATATATGCAACCAATGAGGAACCAGCAAAATACATAAAACAACTGCTAAGAGACCTAAAAAAACATTAACAGTAACACAATAATAGTTGAAGACTTCAACACTGCTCTATTAACTATGGGCAGATCAACAAGACTGAAACTCACCAAGGAAATATTGGCCCTGAAGGAAGAAATGGAAGAGAGCTAGTGGATATATACAGGGCTTTTTGTGTCAAAAAAGCTGAATACACATTTTTATCCAGTGCACATGTAACATTCTCCAAGATAGAACACATGCTGAGCCAGAAAGCATATCTCAATAAAATAAAAGATAGAAATTGTGTCAACTATCTTTTCAGACCATGATGCACTGAAAATGGAAGTACACCGTACACAGAAACAGGGAGTCAAACCAAATGAGACAAGGTTGCCCACTATCACCTCTTTTATTCAATATAGTACTGGAATCAGAGAAGAAAAGTACATCAAGGGCATCAAGATAGGCAAGGAATAAGTAAAGCTACCATTATTCGCAGATGACATGATATTATACCTAGAGAACCCTAAACTCTCTACCAAAAACTCCTAGAAATAATAGACACATATAGTAGAGTGACAGGATACAAAACCAACACCCAAAAATCTGTGACATTCCTATATACAAATAACGAAAGAGAAGAAAGGGACATTAAGGAAACGATTCCATTCACAATTATGCCACAGAAAATCAAATATCTAGGAATCAACTTAACCAAGTGTGCAAAGGACCTGTACAAAGAAAACTACAAGACTCTGCTCCAAGAGATAAAAGAGGACACGGGGAAATGGTAACACATTCCCTGCTCATGGATGGGAAGAATCAACATTGTCAAAATGGTAATACTCCCTAGAGCTCTGTACAGATTCAATGCAGTCTCTATAAGGATACCCATGACATTCTTCAAAGAAATTGACCAAACACTCCTGAAATTTGCATGGAAAAATAAACCTGGCTGGCTAAAGCAATCCTTGGGAAAAAAGAAGATGGAAGGCATCACCTTTCCCAACTTCAAACTGTACTACAAGGCAGTAGTAATTAAAACAGTGAGGTGTTGGATTAAAAAAAGACCTGTGGACCTATGGAATAGAACTGAGTATCCTGACACCCAACCTCAAACGCATGATCATTTAATCTTTGATAAAGGTGCAAAGAGTCCAAAATGGAGTAAAGAAAGCCTCTTCAACAAGTGGTGTTGGGAAAACTGGGCAGCGACATGTAAAAAGTAAATTTAAACTTCTGTCTTACACCATGCACAAAAATCAGATCAAAATGGATTAAAGATCTCAATATCAGACTAAAATCCATAAAGTACATTGAAGAAAATATAGGAAAAACCCTCCACGACATTGAAGCTAAAGGAATCTTCAATGGTGAAACATCACTAACAAAGCAACTAGAAGAAAAGATAAACATATGGGACTACATGAAACTAAAAAGCTTCTGCACCTCAAAAGAAACAGCGACTAAGATACAAAGACAATCCACAGAATGGAAAAGAATATTCACCCAATACCCATCTGATAAGGGGTTAATATCCAGGATATATCAGACACTGGTAGAACTTTATCAGAAGAAAATAAACAACACCATCAAAAAAATGGTGAGAAGAAATGAACAGAAACTTCAACAAGGAAGAAATTCGAATGGCCAAAAAACATATGAAAAAAATTCTAATCATCACTAATCATCAGAGAGATGTAAATCAAAACAACAATGAGATATCATTTTACACCACAGAGACTGGCGCGATATTCAAAAGAGCAAAAACAACAAGTGCTGGTGTGAATGTGGGAAAAAAAGGGGACACTCATTCATCGTTGGTAGGAATGCCGACTGGTACAGCCTTTCTGGAAAACAATATGGACATTCCTTCAAAGATTAAAATTTGAACTCCCATTTGACCCAGCCATACCACTCCTGGGAATCTACTCCGGGAAACAAAAAAATACGCAGTGGAAACACCATCCCTACTTTTATGTTCATAGCAGAATTATTCACAATAGCCAGAATCTGGAAACAACCAGAGTGCCTGAGAATCTATGACTGGATAAAGAAGCTTTGGTACATCTACACAATGGAATACTATGCAGCTGTTAGGAAAAATTAAGTTATGAAATTTGCCTATAAATGGATGGACATAGAGATCATGTTGAGTGAAATTAGCCAGAAGGAGAGAGACAGATATAGAATGACTGCATTTATTTGCATGACATAAATATATATGTATATCTTATGATACCAATTTCTAAGTCAAGTGAACCATGTATCAGGAGGTCTTGTCAAAGTTGGAAATTATCACCAACGTGTGGGAATCAGAGACTAGGTAAGACAGAAAATGGAACAGTGTGCTAACAATTGTCGAGGGTACTAATACTAACCTAGAACTGAGTATTAAATACAGGCAAAAAGATACACATGACAACCCTTTAATGTATGTTCTGTAATCCGCAATCTGGAAGGGAAGGAAAAGAGAAAGAAATAGAGAGAAAGGGAAAGAAATAAAGAACCTGCCATGGAGGCAGGCTGGGGAGAGAGGGAGGGAACCGGGGACATTGGTGGTGGGAGATGGGCACTGGTGGAGGGATGGGTGCTGGAACACTGTATGACCAAAACCCAAATATGAACTTTGTAATTGTAAAAAAAAAGGACAAAAAATGTAACAGTTTGCAACACAATCATGAAGGCTAGTAATAGAATAAAAAAGAAAGGAAAGCTTTACTTGGGGAAATATGTTTCAAGCTAATAAGTATAACAAGAGACATGGATAGGCCTAATCTAATGATTAAGATCAATTCATCAAGAGAACTTAACTCGCTAACATATGTGTACTAAAAAAAGGAGCACCAAAATATTAAAAGCTATTATTTATAGATGTGAAGAGAGACAGCAACAACTGCACTATAGTAATAGTCACTCTCATCAATTAACAAATCAATCAGACAGAAAATAATGGGGCTGGATCAATTGTACAGTGGGTAAGGAGCATTCTTTGCAAACAGCTGACCCAGGTTTGGTCCCCAGCATCCCATATGGTCCCCCAAGCATGACCAGGAGTAATTCATGAATGCAGAACTAGGAATAACCCCTGAGTATTGCCAGGTGTGACCTCAAAAAAGCCAATAAGGCAAAAATAAATATGGAAAGAATAGCATGATATGAAGTGTTGGACTAGTAAGCTTATTTATAAAGGGTTCTCTACATACGAAACACACATACGCATACACACACACAGCAGTAAGAATACTTTTTTTCTCAAGCACACATTAAATACACTCCATGTTTACCCCATGTCCTAACACAAAATAACTGTCAATAAAGTTATGAAGTTTGAAAGTGTATCAAAGTTCATTTTAATCACAATAGTATAAAACTAGAAATCAAACACCAAAAAATCTAAAAAATTTTTTCAACATTTGGAAACTAAACAACATGTATTAAATAACTGTCAATGAGTAAATCAAAGAGGAAATAAAAACATTTTCTGGAAACAAATTCACTGAAAACAGAAGCTATAAGTACAGTAAAAGATACAGCAATTACATAAAGTAGAAATATCTCAAGTAAATAATCTAAATCCACATCTTAAGGAATAAGATGCAAAGGTATAATGAAGTATAAAATTAGTAATAAGTAAAAGAACAATCATTTGATCACTTGATATCCCATTATTCATCAATTTGCTCGAGCGGGCACCAGAAACATTTCCATTTGATCCTATCATGTACCAGTGTAGCCCAATGGCATCTGCTTGCTCCAGGCATACAAAGAGCCTCAAACCGTTCATTCAGGGTCTTAACGAAGAAGTCTTGTAGGTGGGCAGCCAATGAAGTTAAAATCAATAGTGGAAGGAAATAATAAAAAAAACTACAGCAGAAACAAATGAAATATAAATAAAACAACATGAAACATCATAAAACTGAAAGTTAAAAAAAAAGAAAAAATCAAAGCTGAAAGCTAGTTATTTGAAACCTACCTGGGTCCGATCCCCAGCATCCCATATGGTCCCCTGAGCACTGCCAGGAGTAATTCCTGAGTTCAGAACCAGGAGTAACCCCTAAGCATTGCCGGGTGTGACCCAAATAGCAAAAATTAATTAAATAAATAAATTAAAAAATTTAAAAACTGCCAACCAGCCTAGAACTGAGCAGTGAGTGTAGTCAAAAGTATACAATAACCCCTAAATGTATGTATGGCAAGCCACAATGTGTAAGGAGAGAGAGAGAGAGAGAGAGAGAGAGAGAGAGAGAGAGAAAGCACCTGAAATAGAGACAAAAAGACAAACTTGGGGAGAGGAGAAGGGAATCTACGGACACTGGTGCTAAGAAATATGAACTGGTGAAGGGATGGATGGGTGCTGGAACACTGTATGACTGAAACCCAATCATGAACAGCTTTGTAATTGTATATCACATGGTGGTATAATAAAATTTAAAATAAATAAAAATTTAAAAATAAAAAATAAACTGCCAAAACTTCTTGGAACCTTTCAAACTTCCATCAGGAAGAAACAAAAATATGAGCAAGGTACTCGGAGTATAGCTTAGTGGTAGAGTATTTATTTTGTACATTGTGAGGCTCCAGATTCAATCCACATAAGAAAGTATGGAAGAGAGGGAGGGAGAAAGAGAGGAAGGGAGAAAGGGATGAAGAAAGGGACAAAAAGGAATTAAAAAATCATATAAGAAAATTAATTGCAGACAAGGAAACTAAATAATAATCTAAAGTGCTCCTCAAAACAAAAGTCAAGATTCAAATGGCTTTAGTGAGTTATAGTAATCACTCAGAGAGGAGCTATTACCTGTCCTCAAGGACTTAAAAAAAATCAACAAAGAAAGGTATACTCCCAAACACTTTTATAGGATAAAAAAAAACCAACTACATAAAAATATATCTGATGAACATAACACGAATATACTCAACAAAAATTTAGTAATTAAAATTTGGCAATGCATTAAAAGAATCATACATCATTCTAAGTGAACTTTATTCCAGGTTGCAGATAAGCAAATCAATTCATGTAATATATCATATTAACAAAATAAAACCCAAAACTCACATAATCACAACAGTGAATAGAAAAAAAGCTTTTGATAAATTTAGCATGTTTATGAAAAAACAACAATAAAATGGGGATAGTATAAATATACCTCAACATAGTAAAGATGATGTATAACACTCTCACACCTGGAGCTGGAGCTATAGTACAGTGGGTAGGTTGTTTGCCTTGTACATGGCTGACCCAGGTTCAATTGCTGTACACCAAAGATCTTCTGAGCATGCCATAAGTTATCCCTGAGCGCAGAGCCAGTAGTAAAGCCATGAACATCTCCAGGTGTGGCCTCCAAGCCAAACAAATAAACAAAGCATACCCACACCTAACATCATACTTAATTGGGAAAAACACGAAAGCTTTTCCTTTAAGATCAAGCACAAAGGCTTTTCAATCTCACCAGAATTATTCAAAATAGAGTTCAAAGTCTTAACTCAAACAGTTAAATTAAAAAAGAGAGGCTGGAGCGATAGCCCAACAGGTAGGGCGTTTGCTTTTCACACGGCAGGCCCATGCCGGACAGGTTTTGATCCCGGCATCCCATATGGTCCCCCAATCACCTCCAGGAGTAATTCCTGAGTGCATAGTCAGGAGAAACCCCTGAGCATTGCCGGGTGTGACACCCCCAAAAAAAAGCAAAAAATTAAAAAATTAAAAAGAAATAAATGGGTTCCAAATTAAAAAAAAGAAATAAAACTATCACAACTTGCATATGACATAATAATATGTTTTCAAACCTACTGAAATATTACCAGAAGTAATAGACAATACAGTAAAGTGGTGGAATACAAAATCAATATACAAAGATCAGTTTCATTTCTATAACAAGCACAAAAATAAATCAAGAAAATAAAACAATTTACTTTTTTGGGGGGCGGGGGTCACACCCAGCAATGCTCTGGGATTTATCCTGGCTCTGCACTCAGGAATTACTCCTGGTGGTGCTTGGGGGACCATATGGGATGCCGGGGATAGAACTCAGCCGGCTCTGGCATGCCACGTGCAAGGCAAATGCCCTACCCGCTGGACTATCGCTCCTGTCCCAAATAATACAATTTATAATAACATCAAAAAGTAATTAAGTACCTAGAAATAAACTTAATGAAAGAGGAGAAAGTTGTAATTTGAAATATGCAAATTGTTTAAAAATAGGAGACAGGCAGTGGAAAGATTTTCCATGTTCATTTATTAATAGCTAACATAGTTAAATGACTTTCCCTAACCATATCATTATGCAGATACAATGTAACCTCTATCAAAATACTAATGGAATTCTTAAAAACACAAACATCACTGAAATTTATAATAAACACCAAAAGAATCTGAATAGAAATCAGAGGAATAAGGAAGCTGAAAGTATACAGTTTTGGTGCTAAAATAGTCTATATGTGGAACTGGGAAGATATCTCCACAGGCTGAATGTATACAGAGCATGTGGAAGCCCCAGGTTGATTGCTAGTGCCTTAAGATTCCCTAAGCTCAGCCAACCACAACCTCTGAGCATTGACCCAGGAGTATCCTCAAATGTGTTCCCAAAATATAAAAAAAGTATTTATCTATAATTTATATATGGTTGTTTGGGGACCACTTCTGCCTGTGCTTGGGGCAAAGTTATATATACATATAAAAATAGAATATTTATATATACATATAAATTTTCATTTTTATATAAGGACAGAATATATTTAGAGAGAGTTTTTATTGAAATCATGACTGTATATAGAATCCTTTACACATACTTGGCTAATCATTTACAACCTACTCCAGCCCTCAAAAATAAATATTTAAGTTTTCTAAGTTCTCAAAATCTGAAACTCTGGGAGTTTACAGACAATATGCAGACAAAGAACACATAAAACTCTCAGTCTTTAAAGCACTGCTATAAATCTTGAAAGAAGAACTTTGGAAGGGTTTAAAAGAGCAGAAAGGATTAGAGAGGGCAGAGTATACCCTCCCAAGTAACATGAGCTTCTTATGTACATCAACAAATGTGATGACATACCATACCATCTCCTCTTAGAGGTAATGATGAAACTGAGGTCCGGATTGCTCAGGATGCATTTCAAGTCTGCTCAGTAGTGACATGCCCTGCCAATAGTCACAGAGTAAAATTTCAGCCAGGATCACGTGATAGTGATTGCTGTTTTGTTTATCTAGGTAATATTAGTTTACATAAGTTCAGATGTACACTTAGAGGTACATTAGAGGTACAACGTTACCACACCATGCCTATCACCAAAGTGTAATAATGGGCCTTTGCACACTAGGCCCTTTTCACACTTTCAGTCCTCCCATCACTCTCCTCCATAACCTCAGTTCTCTACAGATTTTCTTTCAAGGGTTTGTTTTTTTTATATAATGTTGGGTGACACCTTACTTAGCTTCCATCTACACTTAGCTTGCAGCCCTCCCAGCTCTGCTAGGGAGGCTTTGAATCAGCTCTGGTGCTTGTAAATGCCAGAAGGCCACCTGAAGTGCTGCATTTCAATAGAGTTATTTACCTGTATTCATTTCTAGATAGCCCAGCCCATATATCGTATATTGTATATAGTATATTATATAATATATTGTATATTATATATATTGTATATTATATTATATATAATATAGATAATTATATATTATATATAGGTCATCGAAGCCCTAGCCAAACAGGGCGTTTCAAACCCAATACATCAAGATCCTTCGTGAGCTGTATTACGGATTAACCAACAGGATCTCACCATTCTACAAAGAAGTGATCATCAATGTCAAAAGAGGAGTTCGGCAGGGTGATACCATTTCACCAAAACTCTTCAGTGCCACCCTCGAGAACATCATGCGACAATTAGAATAGGAAGGAATGGGAGTGAAGTGAAGGGAGTGAAGGTAGACAGTCGGCAACTACACCACCTCCACTTCGCTGATGACATCGTTCTAATAACACCAAACATTAGCCAAGCGGCACAAATGCTGGCTGACTTCAACTGAGAATGTGGAAAGATAGGTCTACAGCTGAATCTCAGCAAAACTATATTCATGAAAAATGAACTAGTTACAGAGGCCCCATTCACTGTCAATGGAACAAACATCTCTGAACGCAGCAGTTATGTGTACCTAGGTTGAGAAATCAACATAATGAATGTCCTAAAACCTGAGCTATGCAGGAGGAAGAGAGCAGCATGGAATGCCTTCAAAAGCATCGAAGAAATAGCTGAAAAGACAAAGAACCTCCAGCTCCGGGCACATTTCTTCAACTTCACAGTTCTCCCTGAATTAACATATGCCTCAGAGACCTGGGCTCTACGAAAGCAGGATGAGAATGCTATTCGGGTCTCCCAAAGAGGAATTGAAAGAGCTATGCTTGGAATATCACGCCTCACTCAAGTGAAAGAAGGAATCTGGAGCTCCGACCTCCATCACTGTTCCAGAGTCAGGGACTCTGTCTCGTTTGCCAAGGCATTGAAAATCAGAAGGGCTGGGCATGCAATGCGATTTGGAGATGACCACTGGACTAGAGCCATTACCGACTGGATCCCACAGGATGTCAAAAGATCCCGTGGCCACCCACCTACAAGATGGTCAGACTTCTTCATAAAGACCCTGAATGAACGGTTTGAGGCTTTTTGTATTCCTGAAGCAACCAGATGCCATTGGGCTACACTGGCACGTGATAGGGTCAAATGGAAATATTACTGGTGCTCGCTCAAGCAAATCGGCGAATAGCGGGATGTCAAGTGATCAAGTGATCATATATCATATATCATATATCATGTATTTTGCATTTTGCATTATGCATTATGCATTATGTATTATGTATATTATACATATATCACACTGTATCACTGTCTTCCCGTTCATCATCGATTTGCTCGAGCAGGCACCAGTAACATCTCCATATGACCTGTTTCATGCAAGTAGAGCCCAAGGGCATCTGCTTGCTCCAGGAATATAAAGAGCCTCAAACCATTCCATCAGGTCATGGGAATGTGGTCTATAATTGTTACTGGTATTTGGCATATCAAATACAAATACGACATAGGTAGCTTGCCAGGCTCTGCCGTGCAGGTAGCATACTCTTGACTATATCTATTCATATGTCATTGGTAGTTTTATTCCAAATCTTAGCTATTGTACATTGTGTTGTAATGAACATAAGTATGCATTGATCTTTTTCAAATTGGTGTTTTTATGTTCTCTGAATATTCAGAGACATTCAGGCATGAAATTGTGGGTCCAGCTGTAGTTCTACTCTTAATGCTTTGAGAAGTACCCAGACTGTTTTCCATGGTGGGTTGATCCATTTATATTGCAAATAAGCAGGAATGAAGTTTTCTTTTCCTCCATATCCTAGCAGCTGGTTCTTAGAAGTAGTAGAAGTGATGATTTTGTCCTAGGGCAGACTATAAAGGACTGCCCCACAAAGGAGATGTGTGAACATCTGCCCCCTGGTAACTCTACGGAGAGGAAAGACAATCTGAGATAGAAATCAAGTAAAAAACCTTGGATATGGCACCAGGCAAACAAAAGATTTTATACTTATCTAAGCCCCCCCCACACATCTATACAAATACACACGGAGGATCACATGGAATTTTAATTCCCTGTCCACCAAGTACTTCTGCTGTATTCTCAACCTCAGAGAAATATTTTCTGCTGCATTCTCAACCTCAGAACTTTGCCTCAAGTTATCAATAGCTTTTTATTTCTTTTTTAACTGAGCTAACTTTCCCATTGCATCCTGACAGTATAATTAACACTAGCCCAGGGAGAGGAATTGTTCAACATTCAAAAGTAAGTATTGTAGACAGATCCTTTTAGATCTCCTTGCATGGATGAAGGAGAATCAGTACACGGAGCAGGAAGTCAAGAGAAGTCAAAGAACAAAGGGAAAAGAATGCTAATGAATTCTCAGATGTGTTGGAAACCTGTTCGTCCTGGCTTTGACACTAGATGTGGAGTTAAGTGAATTTTAATTTTTTGAATTGTAATTTAAATTGAATACAATCCAAGAATGCTGCCTGTCACTTTATGAAACCTCACTAAGAATTGCAGAAGAAGGACATATTAACAACTACCCAAGGTTTCCCCCTAATAATCAATCTTCCAATCTTTTGGAACAAATGTGATCTTTCTAAAGTTAGGCATCTATTTTCCAACTGTGCTTCCAGTTGTGCTATTTGCTTGCCATGCAAGCCACATTGCCAGGTCACAAAGGTTCCAGGGAGAAAGGAAGCTCATTAAACCCAATATCTTCGTCTAAAGAGCGAGGAAAGAGGCATACTACCATCCAACAAGATAGGGTCAATCCCAGGGTGTAAACCCAGTTTATGCTAATCTTGGTCTAGGACTGTTGCAGGACTCCTCTAAGAGCCTCTGCATCTGCCATGGATTGCCTTCTGCAGGTCACTTCATAGATAGGGGGTCTAAATGTGGCAGTTTATCTGACCATGTATTCTGTACTGGCTGGCATAAATATTCTCTCATGTTACCACGATCATCGTGGGACTAGCTAGATCTTACCAGCATATTAGCCTGGCCACGTTGGATCTCTAAGTAATTAGACCAGAGAGAAATGCTGATTGCCTCCAAGCAAGCAAGCATGCCTCCCTGATAACTCAAAGGCAACTAAAATACAAAACTACCATGAAGTAGACGAGACTTGTGAAGGCTTGGAGAAATATTTAACTGGCATTAGTATTAGTCTTTGGCACAGAGACATGCCATCTCAGAAACCCCCTTCTCTACCCTATAAAGGCATTTCCAGGCAGATCTTGGCTCAGAAAATTAGCATATAATAGGGCCTAGGTGAGGTGCTGGGAGAAATTACCTGAGGGCATTTGACCCTTCCTGCTTCCGATAATAGTGGGAGGTCTGAGTTGCAGGGGGTATAAGTCCAGCCTGCTTCCTCTCTCTCTCTCTCTCTCTCTCTCTCTCTCTCTCTCTCTCTCTCTCTCTCTCTCTCTTTGGGCTCTCTTTTTGGGTTTGCACTCTTCTTGAGAGTCTTGTCTTTGTCTCTTCTTTACAGGGCCTTTACAAGTGGTGGCCGCCATTTTGGCCTACATGTGGCTGGGGTTCTAGCCAGGAATCCTAAGCACCGGGTTTTCCTATTGCTGATTTGTATGCCTGAACCTGTGATAAGTAAAGCCTTTTAAAACTGCATCAGATACCTGAGTCTTCATCCATTCCCCGCCAGCTTCAGGGTAGAAGGGAACTCGCTTCCCGGCACTGTTGGGGACCCCGGCAGCAGTCCCCGACATCTGGAGTCCCTGGGTGGGCACCCTGCATAGGACGAGTTCTTTCACTGTACAGATTTGGAGTGAGTTCACTAGCCTCCTTGAGACAACTATCACTATCTCTTCTGGGTTGTCCCATCAAGTGTATAGAATCTTGCTCTTCATAAACGTATTTATCTGCCAGCTTCTAGGGGTGGGAGGCAGGTTGTAATGTTAGGGGTCTGTCTCTGAGACTGTTCTTGCTTTTTGTGCTCAGGAGTAACCCCTGGTGGTGTTCAGAGTACCATGTATAATACTAGGAATTGAGTCAGGGTGAGCTGCCTTGACAGGCTGGAGCTAGACTGTCTCTTAACCCCTGCCCTATCTCTCTAGCTTTTATCATCTTCTTAAAGTACAGTGGAGGACCAGGTCAATAGTGTAGTGGGTAGGGCATTGAATATGGCCAATCTGGGCTCTATCCCCAGCATCCCATATGGTCCCGTGCACACACTGTAATTCCTGTGTGCAGAGCCAGAAGTAACACCTGAGCATCACTGGGTGTGACCCTAACCTCCCGCAAAAAAAAAAAAAGAAAGAAAACATTGGAGTTGTCACCAAGAACTCTTCTTAGGAAAGCAAGAGAGGGCTAGGGAAGGATTATGTCCTGATCTTTTTCCAAATTTACACGTAAATCATCTACAAATTGCACAAATGGAATAAACTTTTGAAGGTGCTTGGTCAACTATTCAAAACTCCCTTAATGAGGGGCTGGAACAACAGTACAGTAGGTAAGACACTGGCTTTACATATCACAGACCTGGGTTGGAGCCTCAGCATCACATACCAATCTTCACTCAACCTTCTACAGGAGTGATTCCTGAGGACAGAGCCAGGCATAAGCTTTAAGCACAGCCAGGAAGGAAGGGAGGAAGGGAGGGAGGGAGGGAGGGGAGGGAGGGAGGGAGGGAGGGAGGAGGGAGGGAGGGAGGGAGGGAGGAAGGAAGGAAGGAAGGAAGGAAGGAAGGAAGGAAGGAAGGAAGGAAGGAAGGAAGGAAGGAAGGAAGGAAGGAAGGAAGGAAGGAAGGAAGGAAGGAAGGAAGGAAGGAAGGAAGGAAGGAAGGAAGGAAGGAAGGATCCTTAAGTATGATGAATGGCCATTGTTATTAGTACTACTTCTACCATTACCTCTTTAAATTTAGAGTTGGAAAAAATAATGAAATAAACAGTTACTCAAACTGACTGGGAAAGAACGGCTTAAATAATACATTGTTATAAAAATGATGTGTTATTTCAGTCTAGTTCATAGTCTTAACATAATTATTGCTAACAGTGGCACCCAATAGAGTTTTTCTATTCTATCTTATCTATTCAAGATAAGTATTTACATTATCTTGATATATACATTACATTATACATAATCTATTCAAGATTATGTAAGAGTATTTACATAATCTTGAATAGATTACTTATCTATTCAAGATAAGTATTTACACCCAAAATATGTTTACATATTATCATTAAATTGTGGTTTTATATCTTTAAAAATAATTGCCTTGTTAATTACTATAAATATGTCTATATCACTTGTATCACTTGTCTTCCCATAACTTTATTAATCTGATGTTCAAAGAGAGAACTTTATTTTCTTTTTCATGCCAAAATTAAGTACACCTCTTTCAAAGTTAATATAACGATATATTTCAGTACACAAACTGACTTAATAAAATGTACTACTGTTCTCTGTAAAGAATTTATTTGAAAGGTTTCAAAATCCTACATTGCTGCCATCTGGTGGTCAAATGTAGTTCTTTACCATGTTAAAAATCAAAACTAGCTAGATAACAATGTGAGGCAAAAATGTATATAGACTGTCACAAAGTAAATGCAATAATAGAATTACATTGCTTACAAAAAAGACCCCAATGTTCTTCACTGAAACATATATGCTAACATATCGTTAATATAGGGAGAGTAATCTCTCTCTTAAT
The DNA here is from genome assembly GCA_021461705.1 of Cryptotis parvus. NCBI lineage: Eukaryota > Metazoa > Chordata > Mammalia > Eulipotyphla > Soricidae > Cryptotis > Cryptotis parvus. Next base: position 22,380 of record JAJIBD010005904.1, on the reverse strand, counting down.
AAGTAGAACCCCAAAATAATGAAGAATAGTATCTGTTAGGAGACCCCACTAAACATTATTTTGCTAATATATTGTTTGATTTATCAGTTCCTTAATTTTAGAGTTCTGTTGTCATAGGATCAACTCACATAAGACACTGTTACTTATTAAGTAAAAGACTTTTAGTGAAAAACCTAACTGTTCTGCACCTGTTCTCTACCCCATGTTCTTTTCTGGAAAATGGAGATAAGAGCCACAGTGACAATACAACGCGTATCAATGCAAAGTGGTACATTGCCTTGCATGTGCCCGACCAGAGCTCAATTCCTGATATCCCATATCAGGGGATATCCCATATCCCATATGGTCCCCTAGCAGCACCAGTCGTAATTTCTGAATACCAGGAGTAAACCCTGAGCATCACGGGGTGTGACCAAAAAAACAAAACACAAACAAAAATGGGGAGATAATTAAACTTACCTCTCAAATGCATTGTAAAAATTGGCTTCTGTATACCTAGTATCTGACACAGTAATATCTATTAATAGCATTTTCAGCATATTAATATCTAAATAGCAACCTAAGTTAGATTCAAAGGGCATACTTGGTCGGTATTCGAACTCTAACCCTGACTCTTCAGTCACCCTCTACAAAAAAGAACAAATCAGTCACCCACTTTATATCTTTTCCATACAAGTATTTAGAAGTCTCTTTGCAACCACTACTCTTAGGAGTTTCACCTCTTGAAAACCAAATCATTTCTTAGTGTTTTCAAAATAACAAGAAAATATGGAATTCATACACAAACATAGCGAAAGTGGAAAAAGTCCTCATGGGATTTAACCTGTTCCTTCTTGCCTTTCTGCAAAGTCAAGTTCTCAGCTGAATTATTCCTGCCATGAGAAAGAGAGGCATTTTGATTCTGATCGTTCTCCACCTATACGCAATTTCTGAATCATAGAGTGTTATAGAGCCAATTGCTGCCTCATACTATGCCCTGAAAGAAGTATTTTGAAACCAAGTGAACAAAATTGACTTACCAAAAACTTTTCATACCCTTTAGCTTCTCTTAGGCCTTGACTCAAACGTTTAACCTTAAATTGCTGTTTCTATATGAGAATGTTATTGCTGTAAGGTAGCATACAAGGTTAGATCTTATTAATATAGTGTGCTCCAGCTGACTCCAGAACCTCAGTCAGGACCACCTAGCTGGAGAAACCCCCCAACATGCAAGTCAACAGTACTCATTACCCTATGTGTGTTAATGCAGATCACTATGCTAGGTGATAAGAAACAAAAGCATAATCCCTATTTTCCAAGAACATTATGTCAACCTAGGAAAGCCCAACTGGAACAAGAGAACAAAAAACACATGAATACAGGGTAGACCAGTTGGTCCTTTGTGACACGGAAAATAGATCAGTCATTTTCTGATTTTAATCTTTGAAAGTTTACTACTCAGAGCATATGGTATGATTATTTCAGTACGCCTAAAACCCAATAATGAATAACTTTGTAATTCTGTGATTCACGGTGACTCAGTTGTAAGAATATGATTTTTAAGCATACTGTGCACATCTGTGTACATCTTCCATGTAAATTTTACCACCTCCAAAAAATTTAAGAGCTAATTCACTTAAATAATCTTTCATGGATCAACAATACTTAGTACACAGAACCTTGAAAATAATCCTGGTAATGTTTTTTGTTTTATGGGCAGAGAAATAAAATAGGTCTTGGGGCCGGAACGATAGCCCAGCAGGTAGGGCGTTTGCCTTGCACGCGGCCGGCCCATGCCGGCCCGGGTTCGATCCCCGGCATCCCATATGGTCCCCGAGCACTGCCAGGAGTAATTCCTGGGTGCAGAGCCAGGAGTAACCCCTGAGCATCGCCGGGTGTGACCCAAAAAAAAAAAAAAAAAAAAAAAGAAATAAAATAGGTCTATAAATTTCCGTTAATAAGCTTGAAAATGAAAAATAAATAAATAAATAAAATTGTTTTAAAAGCTTGAAAATGAAGTACAGAGGGCTTAAAGGACAATACAGATCTGTCATAATCAACCCCTAGTTATGAGAGCCTGAACATGATAATAAGCCCAATAAAATTTTCAGAATTCTGAGGTAGCAAATTATCGGAAAATATATTTTTGATTGATTATAGTCATCAAATGAAATTTTCCAGTTTATAGAAATGCTGTCAGATTTCAGAGAAGACAGAGTCAATTGTTAATCACTAAAATCAATTGCTTCTTGTTATCTCAAAACTTATTTTAAAGCACAGAAAAGAAATGAATACCTTTAAAAGAAGGATGTGGAGGTTGGAGTGATAATGCATTGGGTAGTGTTTACCTTGCATACAGCATACCTTGCCCAGGTTTGATCCCAGGCATTCATTCCATACAATACCTGGAGCACCACCAGGAGTAATTCCTAAATGAAGAGCCAAAAATAACCCCTGAGCATTTGAGTGTGACCCAAAAAGACAGAAAAAATAATAAGACTTAGTAACTAAAATCTTGTTTTTACGAAGGCTCAGACAAGTAATAGTTCTATTACTTTATTTATTCTGAAGTTCCACATAACAACAAAAAATTTCACTACATCCCTCTCTCATAAGTTAAAAGATCTGACTCAAAGCACCTAAAACTTGAAAGCATGTGATGTATTAAATAAAAATCATAGAGAGAAAACAGTAACATTGAAAGAGGAAATTATAGATCTGCCTAAAATTCACACAGGGAAGTTAGACATGTAAATTGGTAAAGAAAATCGTTATCTAGCCTGATCACCACTTTGCCATATTCTATAGGACCCTAATAAACCATATAAACACCTGAGCTTTTTTTTTTTTTTTTTTGCATCACACCTGTCAGCGCTCAGGGGTTACTCCTGGCTCTGCACTCAGGAATTACTCCTGGTTGTGCTTAGGCGACGATATGGGATGACAGGGATTGAATTTGGGTCCACCACATTCAAGGCCAACACCCTACCCAATGTGCTATCGCTCCGACCCCCTGGGCTTATTTTTTTTATCCCTATTATTGCCCTTCACTCTCAAAAGTTAAGATCCTACATGCCCTATGGTTACTTTAGGGGTTAGAGCATGACTCCCATTAGAGCGAAGTTTTGTCACTTACTACCTCAGTACTTAGAAGAGGACCAGAACCATAATCCAGAGGGTAGAGAATTTGCCTTGTATATGGTCAACCTGGGTTCCATACCTGGATCCCATATGGTCCCCGAGCACTGCCAGGAGTAATTCCTGAGTGCAGAACCAAGAGTAACCCCTGAGCATCACCAGGTGACCCGAAAAGGAAAAAATGTACTTAGAAGAATAGCTCAGTAAAAGTTACTGAGTAAACAGTAAATGTGATCAATTTAGTGGCATTATCTATCTCCTGGGTCTGGGATAAATATTTCAAAATCAGTAGCTTTTTTATCCAGTAATTGTACATAAAATGAAAATAGAAAAATAGTTTCTTCACAGAATGACAAAACTGATAAAACAGTAACAATGCAGCACAGACAATATACAAAGAACAGTACAAAGGAACGAAAGAAATTTCAGCAAGACTGACCTGCTGCTCCGCCATCTCAAGTGAGACTCACTGCGGGCTAAGGTTAAAAACATAGAAATTAATGATCACAAATTGATTTTTCTGATAATTCTATTTGCATTCTTTTAAGTTTTTTTTGGAACAAGTGATATGAAATAAATTTGTTATATGCCTGCCATACCTGGGCCGCCTCCTTCCGAGGCCTGGCGCGAACTCTGGGCATGGCCATCAGTGAGCGTCCGGACCTCAGGGTCACTGTGTGCCAGGCCCTGCGCACCCTCATCACCAAGGGCTGCGAGGCGGAGGCTGACCGAGCTGAAGTGAGTCACTTTGCCAAGAATTTCCTGCCAATCCTCTTCAACCTTTACGGGCAACCTGTGGCAGCCGAAGACACCCCAGCCCCTCGCCGAGCCGCACTGGAGACAATCCGAACTTATCCTTTAGTACTCAAAATAAAAGAAAACATCAGATCTTCTATAAAACTTTCCTTTTACTTTTTCTTGGAATGTTAAAAGTTGCTTGAAATGTAAAGCCAATATTTAATAGTCAACAAGAGAAAGAACAGGTTTATTCAGAAGCTAGTACTTGAGAAAAGAGTGAACTTGTGTGCCCCAAAACGACTTGCCTTCATGGTTACAAGAAGTAAGTTTTATAGGAAAAGATAATAGGGAAACCCACATTCAAGAAAGGTGGATTGAAGACTGCTGGTTGCGAGGTAATCAATAAATTCCCTCATAGACTGATGCCCTTCTGCCCACTTCTGATAGAACTCCAAAAAAGATTTCTGACTAAGGTCTCTGCTCTGTTACCCATGAAGTCAAGATAAGGGAGGTATCTAGACAGTTAACCATCCCTGTCCAGACAATGTTTTACCTTCTAATATTGAATCCAACTATTCATTGGACTAGTTTCAGGAACAATATTTGTTTCTTTTCCTCTCTTAGGCCTCTTTGTTTGTACATATATCAAGTGTGAAAATGCTGCTGCTGTTTTGTACTACGTTTCATATCTATCTTCCTGGCTTTCCTCTGAACAACGAGATCTTTGAAGACAAATGAGGATTGTCTTACTTATGGCTGTGCCTACATTTGGCACAATGGCAAGGACAAAATGGACTATCCACACATGAATACTTAAAAAGCAAACAGATAGCCTGAGTTTTTACAGTCAGTTGGTCATAGAATCAAGGGCCTGGTTCTCTGGTTTCCTGACTCTGGTGCATTTATCTTTAAGGCATTGTTTCTGACTCCGTGGGTAAAAAACCATGGATATGGTAGCATCATGATACTAAAGAGAAGTCTGTGTCTCCTAAGAATTCTTAATTAACCTGGGTCCAAGGAGAAAATAAAGAATATGCAAAGAGACACTTTTCTAAAATCAACATAAAAATTAAATAATTATCATGATATCATTGAAAGCTGGTTAACATTAAGCTCTATATTGTATACTAGAATTAAGGGTTAGAACCCAAAGAAAAACATAGAGAAGGGTTCCCTTTCTTAACTCTTAGGTTGAAGCCTTATTGGCGAAAGCATAATTCCAGCCCTGCAAATGTCAGAGAAGCTTGCTGGTCCATGGTTATAGAGCAAGGGCAAAGCTGAAGTGGAAATGTTAAGTTGCATATGAACAGCAAAAAGCAGTACTTCAAAACTGAAAACAATGTGTGGCATGTGGGGACAGACTATCAGTGGAGAAGAAAGGAATTGCAAAAGGCAATTTTGAATAATTTCCTAACCATTTAGAGGAGAGGGGAAGATATAAAGGAAATATGAAGAGAATAAGATTAAATAGGAGCAAACCCACATAAGTAAAAAAAAAAAGCAGTGTCAGGGAACCCATGAAAGGAGGGGATTTCAACAGAGACAATAAGGTCAAACACTGCTGACTAGAACATTAAGAACTATCCTTCTTGTCCATCCGGACAGAGATTGTTCATAATGGGGCATATAAAGTTTTGCCCAAATGGTAGGGAGTAGTAAGTTTCAAGGAGGTTGATGAGAAAATAACAGTTAAAAATATTCCTTATAGGGGCCGGAGCGATAGCACAGTGGGGGAGGGCTTTTACTTTGCATGCAGCCAACCCGGGTTCTATCCCCAGCATTTCATATGGTTCCCTGAGCACCGCCAGGAGTAATTCCTGAGTGAAGAATCAGGAATAACTCCTGAGCATAGACGGTGTGACCCAAAAAGCAAAAAAAAAAAATACTCCTTATAACGCACTCAATAGAATTGTGATCTGCTAATGCAAGGAAAGGTGGTTGAGAAGGAACTTGGGATAACGGTGGAGGGATCCTGACACTCTAGTAATGGGAAGAGTGGAGCAGCATAAATATATAACATGCTATAAATTATATATATGTATATATATGTATATATATATATAAAAACAAAATTTTAAAACAAAAACATTAAATTTAAAAGACAGTGGTGGAACTAATGTTCTGATAACTCTACATTCCCCTCAACCCTTATTATGTGGTTTTAATCACAGATATCTCTGGGTGTATGAAGTGTTCTCTCATTGTGGTTTGTATGCTTTTATTTGGTGTTTGTTTTTGTTTTTACTGAGGATCTTTCCATGTATTTGTTGTTGGCCATTTGTATATCTCTTTGGAGACATAATCACTGAATTCATTTGAGGTCACCCCTTTTACTTTTTGTGTGGATGTGCTGGGGTCAAACTCATGGCCTACTGCTCCATTGCTGAACAATATGCCCAGTCCCTTAACCATTTTTGGTTTATTTGCCTTGATTCAAATAAAATTGAGTTTATTTGCCTTGATACTGTTATAAAAAAAAGACAGTGGTGGAGAGTTTTGGTATTTTTGTGGTGATGAACGTACAGTTACAGTTTCGTACATCAAAACCATAAATATTAAAATTATTACAGTCGTTTTAACTAAAGTTTGATAAAAAATTTAATTCAAAAAAGAATACTCCTAAAAACAACTGGTGTGAGAAGTTCGGAAATGAAAAGAAGTCATGGACTGATGGTATTGTCTTAAATCTCTTTGAATAACTCAGAGCCTCCAATAGAGCCTTTGTAAATACTAGATGGAGATTGTTTTAGTGTGCTTCAGAGAAAGAGGAGCAATAAAATTTACAAAGAGATTTATAGAAAGAGACAGATTATGAGGTATTGGTTCATACACCTTCGGCACTAAATACCACAATCTGCTGCCAGCAAGCAGGATGCCAGAAAAAACAGTGAGTGGAATGCTACCAAACATAGTTCTTGAACATGCATTAAGTTTCCTCTGAAAGTCCAGCAGTATCAGCACCCTTTCCTACAATGATGTGAAACCAGTATCATATTTTTTACATCAGTTTTGTCTTCTTTCTTTTACATTCTCAAAGCAACCATTCCTGCTCTCTGGGAATACATTCCAGAATTAAGCTACCTGAACATCAGCTTTGTCTCAGGCTCTGCTTTTTTTTTTGGGGGTGTGGAAAGACACACCTGGAGATATTCAGAGGTTACTCCTGGTCCTGCATTCAGGAATTACTTCTGGCAGTACTACGGGGGGCCATATGCAAAACCAGAGATCAAATCCAGGTCAGCTCCCTGCAAGGCAAATGTCCTCCCCACTGGACTATAACTCTAGCCCCTCAGGCTTTAAGAAGAATTCAGGCTGAGTTCCAGTATGGCTAATTAATGACTATGTCATGAGGATAGGAGGTATATAGGTGGGAATCAAAACTATAGGAAGGTCAAAAGAAAGGACTGCTCAGAGATAGGAATCAAATCATACAGAATTGCAATGTTGACTCGTAATTTCAAGGTTGATTGGGAGAAGCAAGAACAGGAGAAAAAACAACTAAGGGGTATTTGCTGTGAATAAAGCAGTCTTGGTTAACACAGAGATAGAAAATCAGTTCAAAGCTCAATAAGAAATTTGAAACTCCCATATTTTGTGAATAAATGTGAGAGGTAAAGAAAAGGAGGATGTAAATATTATAGCAACATTTAGGGCTTGAGCAAGATTGACTTGATATGATATAATTCACAGAAATAATCAATGATAGCAGAAACACCATCTGCACTTCTATGTTCATAGTGGCACTATTGACAATAGCCAGAAACTGGAAACAACCAGAGTGCCTGAACAGATGACTTGATAAAGAAATAATGGTATATTTACACAATGAAATACTATGCAACTGTTAGGAAAAAAAGAAACTTATGAAATTTGCCTATAAATGGATAGGCGTGGAGAGTATAGTGCTGAGTGAAAGTAGTCAGGCAGAAAAGGACAGATATAGAATGACTGCGTTCATTTACAGGACCTAAAATATAGTATGAGACTAATATCAAAAGACAGGCAAACAGGGACCAGGAGGACTAGTCAGTAGTTGAAATTTAACACAAGTTTGTGGAGGTCAGAGGTTAGGTAAGATAGAGAAGGGACCAGTGTGCTTATAATTGTTGGAAATGATAATGAGAGACTAGAGCTGAGTGTTGAACATAGGAAAGGAATATATATGATAACCTCTAGGTGTATGAATTGCAAGCCACAATGTGGAAGAGAAGGGAGAAAGAAAAGGAAGAGGAGGAGGAAGAAGAGGAGGGAAGAAGAAAAGAAGAAGAAGAGGAGGAGGAGGAGGAGGAGGAGGAGGATCAGGAGGAGAAGGAGAAGGAGGAAGAGGAGAGGAAGAGGAGGAAGAGGAGAGGAAGAGGAGGAAGAGGAGAAAAGGAGAAGGAGCAAAAGGAGAAGGAAAAAAGATGTTGAATAAGAAGAGGAGGAGGAGGAAGAGAAGGAGGAAGAAGAGGAGAGGAGAAGGAGGAGGAGAATAAGAAGAAGAGGAGGAGGAGAAGAAGAAGAGGAAGAGGAGGAGGAGGAGAAGGAGGGGGAGGATGAATAGGAGGAAGAAGAGAGAAGGAGAATGAGGAGAAAAAGGAGAAGAAAAAGAAAAGGAAGAGGAGGAGAAGAGAAGGAGAAGGATAAGAAGGAGAAGAGAAGAAGAGGGTAAGGAAGAAAAGAGGAGGAGGAGAAGAAGAGAAGAAGGATAAGAAGTAGGAGGAGGAGAATGAGAAGAGGAGGAGGAAGAGGAGGAGACATGAGAAGGAGTAAAAGAAGTAGAAGGAAAGAAGGAGAAGGAAGTGGAAGAGGAAGAAGAAGAAGAAGAAGAAGAGGAAGAAGAAGAAAAGAAGAGGAAGAGTAGGAGGAGGAGAGGAGAAGGAGCAAAAGGAGAAGGAGAAGGAAAATAAGATGAAGAAGAGGAGGAGGAGGAGGAAGAAGAGGAGGAGGAGGAGAGGAGGAGAGAAGAAGGAGGAAAAAGAAGGAGAAAAAAGAAGAGGAGGAGGAGGAAAAGGAGGAGAGAAGGAGGAGGAGAAGAAGGAGAAGAGAAGAAGAGGAGGAGGAGGAGGAGGAAAAGGAGGAGGAGAGGTGGAGAAGTAGAAAGAGAAGGAGGAGAAGTTGAAGGAGAAGAGGAGGAAGTTGAAGAGGAGGAGAGAAGGAGGAGGATAAAAGGAGAAGGAGAAGGAAAAGAAGAAAGAGTAAGAAGTGGAAGAGGAAGAGGAAGAAGAAGCAGAAGAGGAAGAGGAAGAGGCAGAAGCAGAAGCAGCAGCAGAAGAAGAACAAGAATAAGAAGATCAAGAACAAGAACAAGAACAAGAATGAAAACGACGAGCTTGTCGAGCCTGGTGGCCCTGCCCGCGAGCTGCCCACGGGCCAGCATACAGGGCCTCACGGACGGCTGGGGAGGCTGGCTATCGGCTCGCGCCGGGCCTAGCTGACCATGGAACCCCGAGGAGGGCAGATGGGTTTTGGGAGTTGGCCCGTCGCCTCTGAGGGGTCCCGAATCAGCCGGATGAGACTCGCCCATCACACTAGCCACCATTTTTGCTGTCCGGATGCTGCGAAACTGCCTCAGACCAGATCAACAGAGCAAAGCCAGTTCGAGCCCAGGTAGGCGGCTCCAAGAGGCAGGAATCACTGGGAAGTCGTCAGATGGAGGCGTTGTCGTCCCTTCCCCCTCCATCTTGTCGAGCCTGGTGGCCCTGCCCACGAGCTGCCCACGGGCCAGCATACAGGGCCTCACGGACGGCTGGGGAGGCTGGCGCTTGGCTCACGCCGGGCCTAGCTGACCATGGAACCCCGAGGAGGGCAGATGAGTTTTGGGGAGTGGGCCCGTCGCCTCTGAGGGGTCCCGGAAGCAGCCGGATGAGATTCGCCCATCACACTAGCCACCATTTTTGCTGTCCGGACGCTGCGAAACTGCCTCAGACCAGATCAACAGAGCAAAGCCAGTTGGAGCCCAGGTCGCGCGGCCGCAAGCGGCCACGCGGTCCACTAAAGTAGTGAAACAGTGATGTCTTTTAATGCACTGCATTCAACGAAGAGCAGGAAAGTTTGTTGGGAAGGAGATATAGAGAGGAAAGAAATGACATACAGAACCCGCCAAGTGGTTGAGGAGTGGGAGGGCGGAGGGAGGTGGGGACATTGGTGATGGGAGATGGGTTTGGGTGGAGGGTGCGTGTTGGAACACTGTAGAACCAGAGCTCTACATGAGCATCTTTCAATTAAAAAAAAAGGTGGAATCTACCACAAACATGTGGGAATCAGTGGTTAGGTAAGACAGAGAAGGGAACAGTGTGCTAATATTTGTCAAAAATGATAATACCAGCCTAGAACTGAGCATTGAATATAGGAAAAAAGATATACATGATGATCTCTGAATGTATGTATTGCAATCCACAATGTGTAAGAGAAGAAAAAAGAGAGAGAGAGAGAAGAGATAAAGAACTTGCCATAGAGGCGGGCTAGGGAGGGGGGGAGGGAAGTGGGGACATTGGTGGTGGGAAATGGGCACTGGTGGAGGGATGGGTGCTGGAACACTGTATGACGGAAACCCAAACATGAACATCTTTGTAATTGTATATCACATGGCGGTGTAATAAAATATTTAAAAAAAATAAAAATAATAAAAAAAACGAGAACGAGAACAAGAATGAGAACAAGAACAAGAACAAGAACAAGTATAAAAACAAGAACAAGAATAAGAAGAACAAGAACAAGAAGAACAAGAACAAGAATGAGAACAAGAACGAGAATGAGAACAAGAATGAGAACAAGAACAAGAACAAGAACAAGAATGAGAACAAGAACAAGAACAAGAATGAGAACAAGTACAAGAATGAGAACAAGAACAAGAACAAGAACAAGAGGGGCCAGGGCGATAGCCCAGTGGGTAGCGCATTTGCCTTGCTACGTGGCCGGCCTGTGCCGGCCCAGGTTAGATCCCCGGCATCCCATATGGTCCCCCAAGCACCGCCAGGAGTAATTTCTGAGTGCAGAGCCAGGAGTAACCCCTGAGCATTGCTGGCTGTGACCTAAAAAACAAAAAAAAAAAAGGAACAAGAACAAGAACAAGTAGAAAAAGTTTGGGGGAGGGAATGGAACATTGGTGTTGGGAAGGGTGCACTGGTAAAGTAATGGGTGTTGAAACACTATCATGAACAACTTTGTAATTGTATATCTTGTGGAAGTATAATAAAAAAAACTTAAGTCTTGGGCTAAAAATAGTTCTACACATGATTATTTCCTCTCCGTTACCTGGGATTTAGATTTCACCCTACCTTTTACATTAGATTTCACCCTACCTTTTACAAGCAGTTTGGGTATGGCTTCTCTTACATGTTTCCACAATATTTTGTATTTATTCTACTAAAACCCTATGTGGGGACTGATTTATTTCTGTGTCTCACTAATATTATATACTCATCAAGTGCATCAACCGTGGTTTATTCATTTTTTAATTTAGCACCTGGAGTTCTATAAGTACTTTTAACAAAAAGAAAATGATGAATGAATCACATTTGAAAGTCATCAAGCTAGAGTTTTGCTGTTAAAAAAATGTGTCAGGGGTGGAGTGATAATATATCAGACAGAACACTTGTTTTGTATACGGCAAAACCAGATTCAAACTCTGGCACCTCATATAATTCCCTGAGTAAAAACCACCAGGAATGATTCCTAAACACAGAGTCAGGAGTAGCGGCTGAGAACCACTGGGTGTGGCCCAAAAGCAAACAAAACAAAAATCTAAGAGACTTCACTGAATAACACTGTCAGGAGTAATTCCTGGGTACAAGAGCCAGAAGTAACCTCTGAGCATCACTGAGTGTGTCCCAAAAGCAAACAAACAAAAACCTCAAAAATGTAAATGCCGTATAATGCAATGATAGCTCTCCCGGGCATTGCCCAAAGGAAATAAAAACGTAGATTCAAACCTATAATTGCATGGACAGTTATTCAAAATTATGATAGTAAAATAATTAAAAAACTAAAATTTTTTTTATTTGCATCTCCCAGATCATTAATGAAAAAAAGAGCACTTTTTCATGTGCTTTTGGCCATTTGAATTTCTTCTTTTTTGGAAACTTCCCCATTTTTTGATGGAATTGGCTGATTATTTTTTTCTTGTGAAGTGCTACCATTGCCTGATATATATTGGATATTAACCACTTGTCAGATGGGTATTGGGTGAATATTCTTTCCCACTCTGTGGATTGTCTTTGTATCTTGGTCACCATTTCTTTTGAGGTGCAGAAGCTTTTCAATTTTATACAATCCCATTTGTTTATCTTTGCTTCCATTTGCTTGGTCAGCGGTGTTTCTTCTTTGAAGATGCTTAGACTTTCGATGTCGTAGAGTGTTTTTCCTATGTTTTCTTCAATGTACCTTATAGATTCTTTTGTGTCTTTCAAAAGATTCTCATGAAAAAATGAACTAGTTCCAGAGCCCCCATTCACTCTCAATGGAACAAACATCTCTGAATGCAACAGTTATGTGTACCTTGGTCGAGAAATCAACATGATGAACAACCTAAAACCTGAGCTGCGCAGGAGGAAGAGAGCAGCATGGAATGCCTTCAAAGGCATCGAAGAAATAGTTAAAAGGACAAAGAACCTCCGGCTCCGGGCACATTTCTTTGACTCCACCGTTCTCCCTGCATTAACATACGCCTCAGAGACCTGGGCCCTATGAAAGCAGGATGAGAATGCTATTCGGGTCTCCCAGAGAGGAATCGAAAGAGCTATGCTTGAATATCACTCCTCACTCAAGTGAGAGAAGGAATCCGCAGTTCTGACCTCCGTCGCTATTCCAGAATCAGGGACGCTGTCTCGTTTGCCAAGGCATTGAAAATCAGATGGACTGGACATGTAATTCGATTTGGAGACAACTGCTGGACTAGAGCCAACGACTGGATCCCACGAGATGTCAAAAGATCACGTGGCCGCCCACCTACAAGATGGTCAGACTTCCTTGTCAAGACCCTGAAGAAACGATTTGAGGCTCTTCATATTCCTGAATCAACCAGATGCCATTGGTCTACATTGGCACCTGTTAGGGTCCAATGGAAATGTTACTGGCGCCCGCTCGAGCAAATCAATGAATAACGGGATTCAATTGATCAAGTGACCTTATAGATTCATGTCTGATGTTGAGATCTATAAACCATTTTGATCTGACTTTTGTGCATGGCATTAGAAGGAGGTCTAAGTTCATTTTTTTACACGTAGCTGCCCAGTTTTCCAAGCATCATTTGGTGAAGAGGCTTTCTTTGCTCCACTTAATATTTTTTGCTCCTTTATCGAAGATTAAGTGGCTGTATATTTGAGAGTGTGTTTCAGGATATTCAGTTATATTCCATAGATCTACATGTCTGACTCTATACCAATACCACACTGTCTTAATTACGACTGCTTTGTAGTAGAGTTTGAGGTTGGGGAGAGTGATACCTCCCATCTTACTTATTCCCTAGGATTGCTTTAGCTATTTGTGAGGGTTTATTATTCCATACAAATTTCAGGATTGTTTGTTCAATTTCTTTGAAGAACATCATCAGTATCTTTATAGGGACTACATTGAATATGTATAAAGCTTTAGAGAGTATTAACATTTTGATATGTTAATCCTTCCAAGTATCATCTCACACCACAGAGACTGGCGCACATCCAAAACAGCAAGAACAATCGGTGCTGGCGTGGATTCGGAGAAAAAAGGATGCTCATCCACTGTTGGTGGGACTGCCTATCGGTCCAGCCCTATTTGAAAACAATACAACCATTCCTCTGAAAACTAGATAATTGAGCTCCTATTTGATCCAGCAATACAACTCCTAGGAATATACCCTGAAGACCCAAAACAAATAACAGAAACATATCTGTACTTCTTTATTCATTGCTGCACTATTCAAGATAGGTAGAATCTGGAAACAACCAAAGTGCCCGAGAACAGAGGACTGGCTAAAGAAACTGTGGTACATCTGCACAATGGAATACTATACAACTGTTAGAAAAGACAAAATTGTGAAATTTACCTGCAAATGGATGGACATGGAGACTATCATGCCGAGTGAAATTAATCAGAAGGAAAAGGACAGATATAGAATGATTGCATTCATTAATGGGATATAAATATACACCACTATTTTACTAAATGTGAGAAATGATAATGTCAAACTAGAACTCACCATTTTTTTTTGAAGTCTTAACATCTCTCATTTATGTCCATCTATTCTATTTCTTTTTTTTTTAAGTATTTTATTATACCACCGTGAGATATACAAATAAAAAGAAATACAATTAAAAAGTTCATGTTTGGGTTTTGGTCATACAGTGTTTCAGCACCCGTCCCTCCACCAGTGCCCATCTCCCACCACCAACATCCCGGTTCCCTCCCCCTTCCCCAGCCCTGCTCCATGGCAGGTTCTTTATTTCTTTCCCTTTCTCTCTCTTTCTCTTTTCCTTCCCTTCCAGACTATGGATTACAGAACATACATTAAAAGGTTGTCATTTGTATCCTTTTGCCTCTATTTAATGCTCAAGAACTCACCATTTAATATACACAAAGAGACATGCACGATAAACCCTAAACGTCTGCAGGACTACCTACAATGTGTAGAGGAAGAAGGAGAGTGATGCAGAGAGAGTGACAGAGACAGAGAGAAAAAGAGGAAAAGGGGGTACCTGCTATTGAGGCAGCCTGGGGATGGGCGGGAGGGTGTGGCTACATTGGTGGTGGGAATGGGGCACTAGTGGAGGGATGGGTGCTGGAATACTGTATTACCAAAAATCAATTATGAACACCTTTGAACTTGTATGTCTCACAGTGGTATAATAAAAAACTTTAAAAAAACTAAAAGTATACTTTACGCTAAATTATCAAGAGTGATAGAAGATTTTAAAATTTTCATACATGCTAAGACAAAATTTCTTCTGTTCTTATTCTTTATGAAAACATATTTATTTGGAACAGCTTTTAAAAAGTTTTTGCTTTACAATGCTATTAATAGTGATTTCTCATGGACATAATTCCAACACCACACTCATCCCCACTATAGTCATATCCTATCTGCAAAAACCCAACCCTCTTCCCACTCATTCCCTCCCAAAATCAATTGTGTGGATCAGTTTTCCCATTATGTTGCCTTTGGATCTTTGTTACTATCTCACTGTGCAACTTTAAGTCTTGAATCTGAGAGAGATAATACTTTATCTGTCCCTTTCCTTATGGGTGACTCAGCATGACATCACCCATTTCCAACCATGTTGATGACAACTGTCAGGTTTTAATATTTCTTAGAGCATAGTATTCCATTGTGTATATATATATATACCACAACTTTTTACCGTTCACTTATAGTTAGGCATTTGAGTTGTTCCATATCTTGGCTATTGTCCCAAGTATGCTCATAAACCTAGGTGTATATATATGTATCATACTGGTTCAACTTCTATAGAACACAATGGGGAATTTATTTTAAAAAAAAGAAAAGAAATATAACTCCCATATATACCACTTCTTGGTATTTATCCCCAAAATACTTGGAACAGCTTTCGAGAAGAACTATTTACTTGGTTATGTAAGATGAAAAAGGGAAATGCAAGATGAAAAAGGAAATGAAGAAGAGAGAAAAGCAGAGCAAAGAAATGCGGAACTAAACTAAAAATGGAGTGAAAATAAATCTCAGAAGATAAATGAATTGCAGCATCCAAAAGAGCAATCAACCCAAATTGAAAAAGGAAGCCAACTCTTAAGGGATGGGTGTGAGAATGGGGAAGAATTTTCATAGCAAATGAATCAATTAAAAGTTTAAAATTTGAGCATGCAGAGCGTCAGATGCAGCTGGGGAGCTGGAACTCGGCCCTCCCTTGGCTCAGCTGACCATTGGGCCCCAGGAGGACAGATGGGTTTTGGGTGTTAGCCCATCACCTCTGGGGGGTACTGGATGCAGTCGGATGAGACTCGCCCACGTCTTTAGCCACCATTTTCGCTGTCTGGGCGCTGCAGCACATCAGAGTCCGCCCAGGAGGGACGCTGACCTCAAGACCAGATTAACAGAGCAAAACAAGTTCGAGCCCAGGTAGGCAACTCCCAGAGGCGGAAATCTCTGGGAATTCATCAGATGGAGCTGGGGTCACCCCTTCCCCTCTCCATTTTGTCTGAGCCCAGTGGCCCCGCCCATGAGCTGCACTGGGGCAACCAGCCATAGCATGCAGAGCCTCAAAAGCAAGTGGTGGAACTTGAACTCAGCTCTCCCCTAGCTCAGCTGACCGTGAGGCTCCCAGGAGGACAAATGGGTTTTGGGAGTGGGCGCATCACCTCTGGGGGGTCCCGGAAGCAGCCGGATGAGACTCGCCCAACACATAAGCCTCCACTTTCCATGTCTGGATGCTGCAGTACATCAGAGTCCGCCCTAGAGTGATGCTGACCTCAAGACCAGATTAACAGAGCAAGACGAGTTCGAGCCCAGGTGGGCAGCTCCCAGAGGTGGGAATCACTGGGAACTCGTCAGATGGAGCTGGGGTTGTCCCTTACCCTCTCCATTTTGTTTGAGCCTGGTTCCCCACCCAGGAGCTGCCTTGGGGTGACCAGCCATAGCATGCAGAGCCTCAGGCGCAGCTGGGGAGCTGGAACTCAGCTCTCCCCTGGCTCAGGTGACGATGGGGCCCCCAGGAGAACAGATGGGTTTTGGGTGTTGGCCCATCACCTCTGGGGGGGTCCTGGAAGCAGCCAGATGAGACTCACCCACCACATTAGCAGACATTTTTGCTGTCCAGATGCTGCAGCACATTAGAGCCCAGCTGGGAGGGACGCTTAAGACCAGATTAACAGAGCAAAATGAGTTCGAGCCCAGGTAGGCAGCTCCCAGAGGTGGGAATCACTGGGAACTCGTCAGATGGAGCTGGGGTTGTCCCTTACCCTCTCCATTTTGTTTGAGCCCAGTAGCCCCACCCAAGAGCTGCCCTGGGGGACCAGCCATAGCATGCAGAGCCTCAGATGCAGCTGGGGGAACTGGAACTCGGCTCTCTCCTAACTCAGCTGACCATGAGGCCTCCAGGAGGACAGATGGGTTTTGGGTGTTGGCCCATCACCTCAGTGGGGTTCCAGAAGCAGCCAGATGAGACTCACCCACCACATTAACCTCCATTTTTGCTGTCCGACGCTGACCATGAGGCCCCTAAGTCGTGGCCACTTGCGTCCACACGGTCCATCAAACTAGTGTAATCAGTTATGTCCTTTAATGTACTGCATTCTACGATGTGTAGGAAAGGTAGGCGGGAGGGAGAGATATAGAAGAGAGAAAAGATATACAGAACCTGCCAAGTAGTTGGGGTGTGGGAGGGGAGGGAGGTGGGGACATTGGTGATGGAAGATGGGTTCGGGTGGAGGGATGGGTGTTGGAACATTGTAGAACCAAAACTCGAGCATGAGCATCTTGCAATTGTATGTCTAAATATAGTGTAATAAAATTTTTAAAAAATGGAAAGAAAAAAAAAAAAAAAAGTTTAAAATTTTAGTCAAGTCAGGAATAAGAAATAAGATATAGAAAACATAAGGTTGATAAATGTAAAAGACAATTACCTATTGAATTTAGAATTGGGGGGGGGGCAGAGCAGGTAGGGCGCTTGCTTAGCATGCAGTTGAACCAGGTTCAATCCATGGCACTACCTCCATAGCAAACTCATTTTGTACCCTTTAATTTGTTCATTATAGTTTGGTCACATGCCTATAGTGTTTTTGATGCTTGTGATTCTGATGCACATACTTACATCACTTTCAGATCAATGTACACATACATCACTTTCAGATCAAAGTCAATTTTCACCAATACAAATGTAAAGAATCTAGATGGCTATATCTGTTCTTAGTGTACTTAGCAAAATAACGGGGTAAGCTTATTTACACCAGATATATTTTGCAAAGAAGTAATTTTGCTCAAATTATTTGGAAGTACTGGGGGTTAAAGTGGAGAGAAAATGTGGTTCCATAATGTATTTTGCAAATACAAGATTTTAATTTCTTTAATCGTGTTAGAACAATTCTTTTATGCTTTTAACCTTAGAACTGGACTAGGTTCTGATTTTTTCTAATCTGACCATGACTTTTGAAAATAATGTTTCCAACTTTGTTTTGTTTTGTTTTGTTTTGTTCTGTTTTGTTTTTGGAGTCACACATGGCGCTGCTCAGGGGGTTACCCCTGCACTAAGGAATTACTCCTGGCAGTGTTCGGGGGAGTGCAGAGAAGCGATAAAGGAAGACCTCAAAGAGAAAAAGAGCAGAAATACTGGAAGATGCAGCAGAAGCCAGGAAAAGCATTCCCAACGCCCACCTGTCCTTTGCCAACTATAAGACCAAGATGACTGCCCTCTAACGTCCTGATGGATCTATCACATCTTCCAAAAATGCAATGGAGAAGATTATCCATGAATTCTACTCAGATCTCTTTGATAGCCACATCCACCTGCCCACATACCAAATTCCGCCAGGATGGATATGTCGTTCCCAATGTTCTCCCTTCTGAAATCCAACATGCCATTTTGTCAGTAAAGAAGGGAACAGGGGGCGGGAGCGATAGCCCGTGGGTAGGGTGTTTGCTTTGCACGCGGCCAGCCCATGCCAGCCCAGGTTTGATCCCCAGCATCCCATATGGTACCTCACGCACCACCAGGAGTAACTCCTGAGTGCAGAGCCAGGAGAAACCCCTGAGCATTGCTGGGTATGACCCAAAAAAAGCAAAAAAAAAAAAAAAAAAAGGGAACAGCACCAGGCCTAGACAAAGTCAAACCCGAACACCTGAAGAATCTGCCATCAGTACTCAATACACTGGCTCGGCTCTTCACACGCTACCTGTCTGAATGCAAGGTGCCCTCCCAGTGGAAAATCCGCAGGAGACAGTTCTACTGTTCAAGAAGGAAGAGAGACAGGTGTGTGTGTGTGTGTGTGTGTGTGTGTGTGTGTGTGTGTGTGTGTGAGATCCTTGCATCTCCATGGACCCAATCAGCCCCAGGGAGCAGCCGTAACTTCCATCAACGGGACCCAAGGCAAATGGCCTTGGTTCCGCTCCAGACCCCTTTGGGCCCTGCACTTCTGGGAATGATTGCAGTCTTTCCCACAGGTGTGTGTGTGTGTGTTTGTGTGTGTGTGGGTATGTGTGTATGTGTGTGTGTGATCCTTGCATCTCCCACAGACCCAGTCAGCCCCAGGGAACAGCCGGAACTTCCATCAACGGGACCCCAGGCAAAGCGGCCTTGGTTCCATGCATGACCCCTTGGGCCCTGCACTTCCGGGAACAATTGAGCATCCACCGCAGGTGGGGTGTGTGATCCTTGCTTCTCCAAGGACCCAATCAGCCCCAGGGAACAGGCTGGAACTCCACACAATCTACTTACTATCTATCTTGCATGAGGTACCAGTGAGATTTTGTCCCTACACTCTTTGCCACCCACCCAAACTCTGCAAACAGCCCAGACACCTACAGAACTGCATTATCTAGTCACCCAAGAACTCACATTTGCAACCTACAATAGTCAAAAGCGGCGCAAAATTCCATCAAGCTCAGTGAGTGAAGTCACTAGTCCAGATGAGCCAAGCAATAACGATGAGTTGTATAACTTCTCTGATAAGGAATTTCGGAAAGAATTGTTAAGTGTGCATAAGGAACTCAAAGAAGCAATGGAATGGAAAATTAATAAAATATTAAGAAGACATGAAAGAAGAAATTAGGAAAATTCAGAACAAAATACAAATGGAAATGACAAGATATTAAAAATGAGGTAAATGAAATGAAAAACACAGTGGAAGGCCTCCATAGCCAAATAATAGCTACTGAAGAAAGAATTAGTGTTCTCGAAGACGAGGGTCGAAAGATGCTCTACACAACACCAGAAGATGGAAAAAAAAGACACACAATTAATGAACAGACAACAAGAGATAATCGAGATGAAGCCAGAAGGAATAACATAGACAGAGATAGAATACTGAAAGCAGCAAGATAAAAGAAGGAAATCACATACAAAGGAACGTCCCTTAAGATTTACAGCAGACTTCTCTGGTGAAACACTCTGAGCCCAAAAACAATGGTGGGATATTGTGGAAAGGCTCAATGAATTGCAGGCCTCACCAAGAATTCTTTTACCCAGAAGAAATGGAAGAGAGCTAGTGGATATATACAGGGCTTTTCATGCCAAAAAAGCTGAATACACATTTTTCTCTAGTGCACATGGAACATTTTCCAAGATAGAACACATGCTGAGCCACAAAGCATACCTCAATAAAATAAAAAGATAGAAATTGTGTCAACTATCTTTTCAGAACATGATGCACTGAAAATGGAAGTTAACCGTACACAGAAACAGGGAGTCAAACCAAACACATGGAAACTGAACAACTCACTGCTGAGCAACCAATGGGTCATAGAAGAAATAAAACAGGAAATCCAGAGATTCCTGGAAACAAATGAAAATGAAGACACCAACTATAAGAATTTGTGGAACACGGCAAAAGCTGTGTTAAGAGGAAAGTTTATAGCTCTGCAAGCATTCATCAGGAAAGAAAAAGGGCCCACATAAATAACCTGACTACACAGCTGAAGACATTAGAAAAAGACCAACAAAAAGGAGCCGAACCCAGGCAGAAAAAAAGGAAATAATAAAACTTAGAGAGAAAAATCAATGAGTGGGAAACCAAAAAAAAAAAAAAAAATACAAAAGATTAATGAAACCAAGAGCTGGTTCTGTGAAAAAAATAAACAAGATTGACAAACCATTGGCAAGACTTGTAAGGGCAGGGAAAGAGAAAACCCAAGTAAACAGAATCAGAAATAAAAATGGTGATATCACAACAGAAACCACAGAAATACAAATGATCATCTGAAATTACTATGAGAGTCTATATGCCATGAAACATGAGAAATCTAGAAGAAATGGATAAATTCCTGAAATCCTATAACCTCCCACGGCTGAAACATGAAGACCTGCAATGCCTGATAAGCCTAAACACATCGAGGAAATTGAAACAGTAATTAAAAGTCTGCCCAAATACAAAAGCCCAGGTCCAGATGGATTCGCTAGTGAACTCTACCAAACTGCCAGTCCTTTTCAAGCTCTTTCAGGAAATAGAAGAAACAGAAACACTCTCAAACAGCTTCTACAAGGCATATATCACCCTGATACCCAAAGCAGAGAGAGGCAACACAAAGAAAGAAAACTACAGACCAATCTCCCTGATGAACACGGATGCTAAGATCTTCAACAAAATACTAGCAAACAGAATCCAAAGACTCATCAAAAGATTATACGTCATGACCAAGTAAGATTCATCCCAGGAATGCAAAAATGGTTCAACATTCTCAAGTCAATCAACATAATACATCATATCAATAAAAGAAAAAATAAAAACCATATGATCTTATCAATAGATGCAGAGAAAGCATTTGACAAGATCCAGCACCAGTTCATGATTAAAACCATCCAGAAAATGGGAATTGAAGGAACTTTCCTCAAGATAGCTACAGCCATCTACCAAAAGCCCACAGTGAAAATCATTCTCAATGGAGAAAAACTGAAAGCCTTCCCCCTGAGATCAAGGACAAGACAATGTTGCCCACTCTCACCTCTTTTATTCAATATACTAATGGAAGTGCTTGTCATAGCATTCAGAGAAGAAAAGGACATCAAGGGCATCCAGATAGGCAAGGAAGAAATCAAGCTATCATTATTCGCAGATGACATGATATACTTAGAGAACCCTAAACTCTCAACCAAAAACTCCTAGAAACAATAGACACATATAGTAGAGTGGCAGGATACAAAATCTACACCCAAAAGTCGGTGGCTTTCCTATATACAAATAACAAAAGACAAGAAAGGGATATTAAGGAAACAATTCCAATCACAATTGTGCCACAGAAAATCAAATACCTAGGAATCAACTTAACCAAGTGTGTAAAGGACCTGTACAAAGAAAACTATAAGACACTGCTCCAAGAGATAAAAGAGGACACGAGGAAATGGAAACACATTTCCTGCTCATGGATTGGAAGAATCAACATTGTCAGAATGGAAATACTCCCTAGAGATCTGTACAGATTCAATGCAGTCCCATAAGGATACCCATGGCATTCTTCAAATAAATTGACCAAACATTCCTGAAATTTGTATGGAACAATAAACCCCCACAGATAGCTAAAGCAATCCTCAGGAAAAAGAAGATGGGAGGCATCACCTTTCCCAACTTCAAACTGTACTACAAGGCATTAGTAATTAAAACAGTGTGGCATTGGAATAAAAACAGACCTGTGGACATATGGAATAGAATTGAGTATCCTGACACCCAACCTCAAACACAAGATCATTTAATCTTTGATAAAGGTGCAAAGAGTCCAAAATGGAGTAAGGAAAGCCTCTTCAACAAGTGGTGTTGGGAAAACTGGACAACTACATGTAAAAAAAAAGAATTTGGACCTGTGTCTAACACCATGCACAAAAATCAGATCAAAACGGATTAAAGGTCTCAATATCAGACTTGAATCCATAAAGTCACTCGATCACTTGA